>JAQGBT010001946.1:0-27353 GCA_034698585.1 Disparrhopalites patrizii | reverse complement strand
AGAAAAATAAAAATACCAGAAAAACAGAGAAAAATAAAAATACCAGAAAAACAGAGAAAAATAAAAATACCAGAAAAACGGAGAAAAATAAAAATACCACAAAATCAAAGGGAAAGAGTAATACCACGAGAAAGAAAAATACCACAAATAGGGAGAACATGGTCAAATACAAGAAAACGCAAAATACTAGAAAATGAGAGGAAAATAAAAAAAATTACAAATAATAAAGAAAAGGAAAAACAACAAGAGAGAAAATGACCCGAAAATGAGCGAACAGGGGAATATACAAGAAGGAAAATTACCGTAAATTGAGCGAATAACAAGAGAAAATACAAGAAGAAATAAAAAGCAAGTAGAAACAAAAGAGAGAAAAACACCAGCAAAAAAAAGGAAAAAATTCAAGAGAGAAAAATACCAGAAAAAAAGGAAGAAATTCAATAGAGATAAATACCAGAAAGCAAGAAAGCAATTCAAGAGAGAGAAATACCAGAAAACAAGAAGGAAATTGAAGAGAGAGAAATACCAGAAAACAAGAAAGAAATTGAAGAGAGAGAAATACCAGAAAACAAGGAAGAAATTCAAGAGAGAGAAATATGAGAAAAAATAAAAATAGAAGCAAAAGAGAGAGAAATACAAGAAGGAATAGAAAGGAAACGTAGACGAAAAAAATAAAAATAAAAGACAAAGGGTAAAAAGGAGAAAAGAAGCTCGAAGGTATAGCACAAGGCAACCAGACAGTGCCTTCACATTATTATTGTGCAAATAGATTTACATGCAGTATGCGTTTTCTGTGTATACATGTACATACATAAAACAATTACAATTTATAAAATGGAAAAAATTACATCAAATCAAGCTAAATTCCCCTTCGTTATACTCATTGTTAATGTGGTGAAGGGAGCAGGGAAATTTTTGAGACCACACGATTATGCACGCACACATTGAGCCCAACGCCTATTTATGTACATACATATAAGTTATGTATGTACATATATACTTATACGAGAATGTAGAACGAACTATAGCATTGGCTCAGGTCAGTGCTTCCAAATACTCCAAAGGATCACAGGCATGCCAAATCCATGAGGCCCTTCTCCCAACTTTTTCTGACCTTTCAAAACTCTCAACAATCTGTTCTGATTAAATCTGTATTTTTTTTAAATTTGTTCTAATTTTATGATGTTCCAATTTTGCCTCTGCCCCTCGTGCATATTCACTCATGCGTTTGTAGCTTCCATGTTTTTTTAATTAGAGTTCTTTATCGGTTCGAGTTCAATTTGTGAGTCTAAATTTCGTTGGCAAGTTCAATTACGAATTTGCTTCATGCTGAAACTGAAAATGTGTATTAAAATGCGTTTTAGTAATAAATTGGAACTTTTTGCTTGTTTTCTTATTGGTATGATTTAAACTATACAAATATACATATAAATCTTCGTTTTTGTCAGCATAAAGCAGCCTTTAGCATCTTATCTATATGGGAAACGTTTGATATGGCTAAAAATCACCATTTAAATTTCAATTACACTCGCCAGTTTCAATTGTGAGTTCAATTATATTCCAGTTCAATTTCCAATTCAATTTGAATTTATTCCTCGATCTCTTGTCCAATTTGCATAAAAAGGTATAAAAAGTTTCTATACAAATTTGGAACTTTATTAAATAAATTGGTTTTTGAATTGGTTTTTGCTCAAACAAGACTCGAAAATTTCAATGGCGATTTCAAGTTTGAGAAATGAAAATAACGAAATGGACAAAGGGTTCCATAAATAGTTGAGCTCAAATGCTCAAAAACATGCTTCAGTGTTTACAGGATAAATAATTTGTTTATTTTATTTATTTTGAACAGAAAGTTCTTCCAGTACGAGGAAAGCTCTTACTTTTTATCAAGCTTCAGCTTTGTTCCATCTCCATTGTAATTCCCTTGTGCAATCCCTGTTACTTTCATTGCAGGTGCATACACATGAAGGTGCACAGGGTCGTCATAGTCCTTGCTCTGCTCACATGCATAGTCTCCGGCCGTTTATTCCCATTTCCTCACTCAAGACATTCCTCAATATCCCCAAAAAGAATATTCATATGCTTATATATAAGGAGATGTCAGATTGCGGACAAGCAATTATCCGTTATATTAATGCCCCTTATAATTATTTCCCATTTTGAAGTCGTCCCTTTTGGATGGAAATGGTGTACTTGTATCGCATTCCAAATGCAAAACGAAAGGACTATTGAAATCTCTGGCATATCTGTCCCTCCTCATCTTTCCTCATCATGCATTCATTACAGAATGTATATACAGGTTCAAGAGGGAAAAGTCGTCAGAATATGTACTCACTCTTTATTTTATAAAAGAGCTGCGACTCTCAGTCATTTGTTGACTTCCTACACACAGCATCACAAAAAGGACACGTTTATGCACGGCAATTAAATGGGAAAATGGGACATTTTTGGGATATATTCCACTGTATAACTGTCCACTGCAACGAATACAAAGAAAATGCGGTTGTTATGCTCGCAAAAAACCAGTGTGTCAAATTTGGAATATTTTTGGAATATTTTTGGGAATATTTTTGGGAATATTTTGAATTACAAATTTCAGTGCTTGCCCGGTGGACAATTTTTGAGTGAAACAGGGAAATTACTATTGTATTAACAATATAGATAAATATGTATACATAGGTATATGTATATAAATTATGTGGTTTTTCTAAATTCGTGGACCAAGCTCAAGTGAAACCATTGAAAACCAGATTTGTTTGTGTTGTTCAGGATGCTTAGTTTTCAGAAATTAGTTTCAGTCGTTTGTTTTTTAGTTTTAATTTTTATTTACATCATCTGGTCAATCCCAGAGATTTCCTTGGTTGAAAATAAGAGATTTTTCTCAGTTGTAGAACTGGAGCTGATACGATCATATTGCTTTTTGGCCATTTTCATCTGCAATTTATGCTTCTTCAAATTCTCATTTATTCTACCGTCAATATGCACACAAATATCCTTATCAAAAGCATAAAATTTCTGCTCTCATTGCTCCTCACATTTCCCATCGTCCCATAAATTTTGTTTACATTTTGCATCGCTACTTTCCAGTAGGATTGCATGTCCGATGCGAAACAGTGCATTTATAGTGCATCGCACAAAATGGTGCAGTGGATTCGGGGAAGCAATGAGGTCTAAGTTCATGTGTCCAAAACTGTACTATGACGGAGAACTTGAGAAAGAGGGAAAGAGATAGAAGTTGATTAATTGTATTACAAAATGAATGAAGAATGAATGACAATCAAAGGACAATAATTCCCTTATTTAATTCCCTTATTTTGCCTATATTCTCCGCATTCCAATGTCATAATAGTTATAAGTTATAATATATACATACATATATCAGTATAGCAGTCATAGTTTCATCAAAGTCCGCATTCACATCCCGGAGAAGGCTGTATAAGAACAAACATTTTTGCATTAAAGCAAAGGGATAATAAATAAGGTTCCTTTGGTGTATTTAAGGACATATTGTTTTTTTCACCCCATTTTTTCCCCGATTGTCCACAGCTTTTGTTTTGGCTCGTAAGAAGTTATTCACGATTTAGCCTATTTTCCGGTCAAAAATCTTATTTAATATGTATGTGCATACTTTTGAATGGAACGCATTGGGGACTGCTGGATGCCTTCCCTTTGTTCTCGCCTGATCCCATTGACCTCATTATGCCCTTGCGGAATGCCTTTATATAATGTCTTTCACGCAACGCTTTCACAGTCCATTCCCTGTGCCATATTTATATTGTGTTGTTGTTTTTTTTTGCGCTAAATCCTAATACATCTCTGAATGGGCACGGAAGAAGGCCTTGAAACTGATTTGGATGATTTAGAATGCTCAAATGTCCAATTTTCTTATCCTGTACGATGTGCTGAACTGCATTTATATGACACGAATGCATGCTATAATGCTTTATGTATGTTTATATATGACGGTTTGCTATATATTGCTTTTATGTTTTATGTACATATCATATACATATTACGACATTACGAATACATAGCATATTATACGTATTATATTATTAAGCTTAGTGCATATTATATTTTTATCAACAGCTATATTCCATTTTGTTCGGGGACTGGCAATGGTATATAATACAGTCGACTCTCTCTATAACAGTCCCCTGTATAACAGTACTCTCGTTATAACAGCAGCAAAAAATGCTTCCCTCAAAAACTTTCTCCATTTGTTAACATAGAAATGTCTGTTCTCTATAACAGTTTTTCGCTATAACAAGCGAAATTTGATGCTTTATAGGGAGCTGTTATAGCGAGAGTCGATTGTAGTCTGTTTCAGGAGGAAAAACAAATTTTGGGCGTAGCTTTTTAGTAATTAAATATGTCAAATTTCAACCCATTCACGCACTCGTTCAGAATTTTGTTGCTATATACTAATTAAAATTTTTATTTTGGGAGTGCAAAAATGCATGTGTATAGGTAATGCACATGCCTATATGGACGTGATACAACCTACAACTATTTGGTTAGTCAGATTGAGTAAGAAAATTGTGCAGCAATTGAATTTGTGGGACTTGTTGAGAAGGAATAACTGATTAGGTTGAACGGGTCCGGCGTTAAGTGAAAGGCGAGAATGATTGAGGAGAAATAGAGGGAAGACACAGGAGGAAGAGCCAGAGAGATAAAATGACGGCAAAATGGATGAGGATTATTTTTTGTTATATTAATAATATTAATAAATTTTGCGAATGAAATGAACATTTTTATTTCTATTTCGAAAGACCTGACAGCAGTTTCTTGTTTTGACTTTATATTTTAAGTTTATAGAGAGAGACTGTGTTAACAGAAAGAGAGAGAGAGAAAGAAAGAGAGAGAGAGAGGAGAGAGAGAGAAGCCCTTCTAATTCAGTTAAATGAGTTAAACGTTTAACCACAGCTTTCCGGGGGCAAGGGCAGAGAGAAAGGGAATGGAGATAACTAAATAAAAATATAAAAAAGAGAGAAAAATACAAATACAGTGAAAGGAAGAGAGAGAGAAAGAGAGAGAATTTAAATATATAGCACAAGCCCTAAAAACTCACGGAATAAAAACAAAGGAGAAATCAAGAGAAAAAGGGTTAAAAGTGAAAGAAATTCCAAAAGTGCCTACGTTTATGGACAGGAGCAGGGTCACAAGAGAGGCGGAGGACCTCATTTCAGTACATATTTATTCCATATAGCTACAAGGTATACCTATGAGCGTACATAGTAGATACAGTAGAGTCTCCCTATAACAACACTGAACGAAAGGGCAAAAAATATTGTTACTGGGAAATGTTGTTACATAAAACATTGAATATATACACGTTACGTAAGGCGGAAAAAATAATGTTGCTATATAGAAAAGTTGTTATAAAGAGACTTGGTATAGAGGGACTGCACTGTACGTATGTATCAGATGTATCTATTTCCCAACGTAACAAATGTGTCACCTTCCCCTATATATAAAAACAAAGAAGCACAATAACTGCTTCATAAAGGCACGTGGAACTCAATTCCACGTGCTCACACCTAAATATCGTCCATCTCGGAATAAATAGACTCATTTAAATGCAAATGCATGGAAAAAAGCGGTAGAATTAATTGGGTAAAATATATTTGTTGGTGGACGCCCCAAATCCGTACAAACGACTTTCACGTGAGGAGGAATACATATACAGCTGATAAGTTGTTGTTTTTTTTAATTACCGAATCTGTGGATAGTCACATGCGACGTGTCCTGGTCAACCCTCACATACATAATAGAGATAGAGAGTTAAATAAAAAATAGAGAAAGAGAGAGAGAGAGAGAGGTTAAATAATAAATAAGAATTTGAGATTATGAGGTCCCTCAAAATATATTCCGTGCCTTCCCCGACCTGCCGTGTGCCAAGCGACCAGAAAAAGTAATGTCTTTGTCCCACCAAAAAAAATCGTGGACGTGCACATGGAAAAATGTGTGTCAATATAATCGCCACATCATCACATAACGCCTGACATTGATATGCCTCTTCAACGAAAATGTTCACTGTCTTTATCACTATACTTTTTAATCATATAAGTATACACACCATGCAAAAAAAAAAAGACGCTGCATATTTTCTTTTCGTTTCCAACAACTCCCCCAATGATTATATAGGTACAATATACGTTGGTGTAAAGACAGGTAACTGACCCTTCATCCTTTCCCTCCTCCTTGCACTTTGCAGGTGGGATTTTGGTGTCATATATACATTTGAAAGTCATTAAAATATGAAATATTGTGTGCATATAATGCTTTTTATATGCCCTTAATTTTTTTTGGAGCTTCGCAGTCATTTTTAATGGTGTATGAACAATATTTGGAGACGAGCTTGGCTATTTGCTTTAAATGATGGGCTCCTTGAGAGCGTTTAGCACGTTGGAAGGGACTGTCCTGTGTGAAGTGGCAGGTCATTGTACTTGTGAGAGTCTTCAGAATAGCCTTCTCCGAATCTCCCTTTTCTCTTTGTCTCTTTATCTCTATCTTTCTCTTTTTTCTTTCTTGTTTTCGCTCTCTCTCTCTCTCTTTTTCTTTCTTGTTCTCTCTTTTTTCTTTCTTGTTCTCTCTTTTTTTCTCTTGTTCTCGCTTTCTCTCTAGTGTTCTCTCTTTTTCTCTTTTTCTCTCTTGTTCTCCGTTTCTCTGTGTTTCTCGATGTCTCTCTTTCTCTTGATTTCTTTCACTTTCGGTTGCTTTTTCCGTTTCTCTCTGTTTCTCTCTCCTGTCCTCCTTCTCTCGATTACTCTCTTTCTGTCTCCTGTCCTCCTTTCCTCTTTCTCTCGATTTCTCTCTTTCTGTCTCTTTTTCGCTTTCTCTTTAACTTTTTCTCTATAACCACTTTATTTTTCAGCCCTTCGTATATGTAATATACATATTAAATGTTCCATATAACAACTTTTCCATATAACAATCATTTTTGCCCTACCCTTCAGGGTTGTTATAGCGAGAGCCCACTGTATTTAACTTTTATTTGTCTCTTTTCTCCCTCTGCTTCATTTTCTCTCGATTTAACCTTCATTTCTCTCGTCTCTCTTCGTGTCTTTATATTTTTTAACTCTGTGTACCTTTATTTCTATCTGCCTGTGATTTTCTTTCTCCGTCTTTCTCCAGTTCTCCCTCTGTCTTTCGCTGTCTTTTATCAAAAAATGTGTGCATATGCACATAAAGCGGTACATGCATGTCCATATATGTGTACATACTGCTTGTATAATACAAATGAAGGAAGATTATAAAATGCAAAAATATCAAGTAACATGGTTATGGTGACAACTCAACGCTTGTTTCCTAATTCTTTCTGGGGGGGATTAATTAGCATATTTATATGCTCAAAGCAATAAACTACTTCTGAGATGTTATAAGAAGATCAGGTGGCCCAAATGAAACTTGTACTTTGGACTAGCTTTTTGGGTTCACTGTATAAATTTAATCGCACTCAAGTATAGTTATGCGTATGAACATGTATGTCCGCTGTATGTATGTATATGCATGTAAAAAAAATTACACAACAATTGACGAAATTTTTTGCTCTTTACAAATGTTTTTCTCATTTGGGCTAAGTTTTGTGAAGAGTGAATTTTGGGAGAATACACAAATTGCAACTTCGACGTCTTATCGTAAAAATGCTGAAATTTCCTTGTTGACAGCATGAGAGCCTTTTGCCAGTCTGGAGTTGAAATGGCCATTTAATTCGAGGTCGAACTCATTGTATTAGAACAATTAAAAAGGACGAATGGAAAATTTGCTTCGCCAAATTATAATTGTTAATCTTGGGTATCAATGTAATTGCGCTGCAATAATAATCACTGATGCGCTCAAGCCCGGTTTATTGCATCTCCCCAACAAAAATGTTAAATTAGATCGTACCAGCTCTGTCTGGAGAATTTAAAAAGGTTACGAGACAACACTTGATAGGTAACTGTATTCAGTTGCACAACAAAGCATTTTGATTCCTAATTTGTTTGGGGGAATTAATTTACATAATTATATGATCAAGACAATCAACTATATACATTTCTTATGTTACAAGACGATCAGGACGCCCAAATGAAATGTGTGTTTTGGATGGACGTTTTAGTTTCACTGTATAAATTTAAAAGGCACAAGTATCTATACGTGTGTGATTACGCATATCCGCATGCACGTATATATACATATGTAAAAAAAAAAAATTGGACAACAATTGACGAAACAATTTGCTCCTTACAAAATGTTTTCTCCTTTAAATTACCGTGTTGCTTGTGAATGGAGATTTGCAGTATAATTTTGAGATGCAGTTATAGATGACAATTTTTTGCTAGAATTTTTTCATATATAGACGGAAGCTTTTCACATTTTTTACCGGGAATTTTACACTTGACCTGTGGTGAATCTGCTTATGCACCAAATTTGTTTATGCAACATTCTGTTAAAAATGTACCAGCTTTCCAACAAAATATGCTGATTAGGCACATTTTTCGCTTGCCTTTGCGATTTTGTTTTGTCGGGAAATATTATTTTACGCTCATCAAAATTCCCACCCAAAATTGGTTCTGTAGAAAAAATTTGACTGCAAATATTTTTTTGTTTTGAAATTGTTTTCCTGCAGCAGACATTGGCTAGAAGATTTTAAAACTTTGTTGTGGTTAATTTCAAATTGCACCATTTACATCTTTGCGGTTAGCACAATTTTCACATGTAATTCTCACGTATTTAATTTTTTAAATTTCAGGGGTAACATTTTTAAGTGTCATGTATTTAAATTTTTTAAGGTCATTTATTTAAATGTCATGTAAGTATGTGTATCTATATCTACATATACGCTAAATACTTCCTTATTAAATACTTCCTTTTGTAATTTTGTACACTGTATCCCAATCACGCAGCCGAGTGCTGTTTACCAGGTGACATTCTCACCTGGCAATATTAATACATCGCTAAAGCAAGTCATGCACATCGAATCTCCAAAAAAGGGTCATTATACTAAAAAAAATTGTAGAAATACAAAAAAATACAAGTCGACAACATGACGGTATATCCCCAAATGTCATGTCAAATGTCACTGCCAACACTTCCTTCCCGTCTACGATAAAAGGCTTTTTGTCTCCCTTCCAGGAATCTTGGTCTACGGAGAAGCCTTTGACCCCCACAAAATGCATACTTTTTCAAGCAATCCAGAATACGCCGGAGGAGACAAGAGGATATTGGTCCTTCTGGGAACCCGACAATTATTCCACCTCCGCCAGTCGTCGCGCCAAATTCCCGGAAAATCCTCGCCTTACAGGCACCCTGGAAGGTCATTGCACGCCCGGAGACACTTATAACAGCATATCAGAGAAGGGATTACAAGGTACCTGGACCTAAATGTCAGGACCCTGGACGGTCGTAATAGATATAGTCATATTAAAGAAAAAAGGGAAAGACAAAGTCTTTCCGGCACAGTTGTAATTATACAAGTAGAGAATCCCCAGGTGTGACGGATTATAAAAACAAACATCAGCTACTTCCAAACTGATCCTCCGAGGGGTTTCCCTGGTGCTATATTATAATATAGAATAATAAAGGGTTATAATATTGACATTCTATTCAAAAATATTTTATAACCAAAGGAATCTCCCCCCTTAAAAAGGAAGTTGAGGGGTGCAGAATTTTTTTTTTTTGGTTTACTGCAATGAACCTACCGCATAAGTGTATTATGTTATAGAGATATATACCTGTATATACATATATAAAGAAGCCCAAAGTACTACCTTTATGGTTGGGGGTATAATGAGAAAAGAAAGGGCAATAAAAAGCGACGGAGATCTCCTTACCTCTCGTCAGTTGAGGTTTGGGAGCTGAGTCCATTAAATTGCTTTTGAGGGTACATGCACTCTCTCTCACACACGGTGCGTCCACAAAGACAAAGTGTGTGAGGAGAGACCCATCATTATCTGAGAGAAACAAGAATTTTTTTGGTGAATCATACAGAGACGTCCATTGTGGGAAGAACAGGTTGTGCAAATCAAAAGGAGAGAAAGAGAGAGAGAGAGAGAGAGAGAGAAAGACTCGAAACATCTAAATGAAAAGTTCGAGGGCAGAGGAATTCCCAAGGGAGATCAGACAACATTGATATTGGTAAAATTTGACACCAAAAAAAAAACGCCAGCCAGTTTCCTGGGCTGAGAAAGAGAAGGAAAGTGAGTGTGTGTCTGTGTTAGTAGTGCCTCCGCGTCATTGACCATCTCTGGGGAAATACAGAGAGAAAAAACAAGAAAGAGAGAGAGAGTGAAGGCAAGTGTGATTTGTGTCCTGATTTCGTTAAAAAAAATTACGACACAATTTTATTAATTTTTTCCGTAAAATTTCCCTTGATTTTTGCCTTGGAAAATACTGGCGAATTTTTTCCGTTTAGTTTACTGGTCGATTTTTGAAATATAGGATAGAAAGTGGCGTTGGACAGATTTTTCAAAGATGAATATGTGGCGTAAAAATTTGTGATACAATTAATGTTTTTAAAAATCAGAATATATCGTCGTGTAGAGAAATTTTTAAATCAACGCGTGAAGAGGATTGCATTAATTTGTATACTTTAAAATAAAAACGTACAGACGATTACATGTACAGTCGACTTTCTCTACAACGGCTCCGCTTAAATCATCAAATTTCCCCCGTTGTAACGAGAAACCGTTGTGGAGAACAGTAATTTGTTAACAATTGGAGAAAGCCTTTGAGGGGAACATTTTCTGCCACCATTATAGAGAGAAAACCGTTATAAAGGAGTCCGTTATAGAGAGAGTCGACTGTATTTGTATACTTTAAAATAAAAGCGTAGAGACGATTGCACTTGATTGTATACAAATTTGAAAATCAACGCAGGCGAAAAACACAAATTATACGTCACACGTAAATATATGTAGATTTTATAAAAATTAAAAAGTGTTAGAAAAATAAAACCAATTTATTTACGACAGATTTATTTGAAACAAATTTAACAGGCAATACCTCCGCCAAAATGGTGACGGATATCGCCTATTTCTTCGTCATGAAGGGCATCCAGCTATGGAAGGCCTTGACGTACCTCGTGGTGTACCTGTGCTTCAAGCCCCTCAAAAACCTCATCGTCCGGGAGTTCCAGTGTGCCAAGGTGGAGATTAATGGGAAGGCGCCCCAGGATTTGGTGGTTCACAATGAGATGTTCTACCACCGGATTTGTCAAGATGGGATCCTGGGATTCGCCGAGGCTTACATGGACGGCTGGTTCGACTGTGATAGTGTGGATGAGTTCTTCTATCGGATGATCCACGCCGGGTTTTATAAGAAGTACTATCGGCTCCCTTGGCATAAGGTTCTTCACTATTTGGAATTTGAGCTCTTTAATAAGCAAACGGCGAAGAGGAGCTGGGAGGTGGGACAGAAGCACTATGATATAGGTAAGTTTTTCAAGAACGAGAAGCTTTTTTTCCTGCACATTTTTTTTTCTAGCCTTGGCGCAAACGTTTTTAGCAAATTATTCATAGCCGTAGCACAAGCGTTTTAGAATATTCTTTCTTAACCTTGGCATACACATTACTTAATTATCTAGCTTTTAAAATAATTTTTTCGGAGACCTTTTAATTGACCTTAGTCGTCGAGATTACACTCTCTCAGCGCTCAGCCCCGAATTATTTGTATCAAATTTTTGCTATAGCGAAAGGGTCTGAACTGCAAATTTAATTCGTGTTGATTTTTTTGAACATTTGTTTGCAACAAAGCGACAAATTTTATCCATATGTTTTAATATATAGGCATATAATGCACAAGTTGTACTATATACATAAAACATTTTGGTGCGCATTTCGGTTTTCAAATTTGTCATATTTTATTCGAAAATATGTCAGGCGAATAATTCATGCATTAAAAAATGCGTGTAAAAGATACGCTGTGGACTCAAACGTTTTGGTCCCATCTTGAATTTTATTTAAGTTAAATTGTAAAATATATTATACTTTAAGGAGCGCCCAAATATTTGCGCATGCTCTTAATTATTGTTTTTATAGCTGCAATTTTTTTTAATATAAAATCAATAAATTAATCGCTAATAAATACTACATTTAAATCCGCTGTAAATAATTCTGCTCTAAACAAACGTAGGTATATGCGATAGGTTTGAAACAAATAATGAATATTTGTAGGAAATTGCATAAATTTAATGAATGAATTTATTTACTAATGGAATTTATTAATGAAAGAATTCTTATTTAATTTCGTTTTGTTTCTACTATAGGAAACGCTCTCTTCGAATCCTTCCTGGACCCTTCCATGAACTACAGCTGCGGCTACTGGAAAGACGCCAAGAACTTGAACGAGGCCCAGCAACATAAGATGGAGCTCATTGCCAGGAAATTGAAATTGGAGCCGGGCATGCGTGTGTTGGACATCGGTTGTGGTTGGGGCGGGCTCTGCCACTACTTGGCAAAAAATTACAACGTGAAGGTTGTGGGCGTGACCGTGTCCGTTGAGGGCGCTGCGGTCGCCCGGGAGCGATGTGCCGGTCTCCCTGTGGAAATCCGGGCGCAAGACTACCGAGATGTAAACGAGAAATTCGACCGAATCGTCTCCGTGGGGATGTTCGAGCACGTGGGTCGTAAGAATTACCGGACATTCTTCCAGATGGCGCATCGATGCCTGACAAACCACGGGATATTCCTCCTCCATACCATCGGGATGGACTCGGACAAGGTGCCCTCTATCGAGCCCTTTTTCAACACCTACATTTTCCCCAATGGAGAGCTCCCCTACCATACGAACATTGCGGAGAATTGCGACAAACTGTTTAGCATCGAGGATTGGCACAATTTTGGGGCGGATTACGACAGAACGCTCATGGCTTGGAAGAGCAATTTCGTGAAGAATTGGCCGTCCATAGAACATTTATTCGAGGATTCCCGCCGATTCTTCAGATTGTGGACATTCTATTTGGGCATCTGCGCCGGATCATTTAGGTCCAGGAGAACGCACTTGTGGCAAATTGTCCTAAGTCGAAATGGAGTTCCTGGGGGTTATACATCTGTTCGATAATTTTTTTTGGAAAAATATAGTTTAGTAAGTTTTTTCAAAGGATGTTAGCATTTCGGAAAAATGATATATTACCTTGGTGTACATTTATTTTTACCAAGCAATTATGTATTTATTTTTTTTCTGCTCTCTTTGGTTATTCCTTTTTTTCGTACCAAGCTCTGTATTCCGTAAACGGAGATTTCTTTTTTATAATATTTTGGTTATTTCCTGGATGCTTTTCTTGTTGACAAGAAAACAAGTGTAATTACAACCTAAGTACTTAACTGGGTTCGACAAAAAAAAGGAATATCAAAAATAGGGAAACCAAGATAAAACAAAGCTCAAAAATTATGGTCTGCGACTTTTTGAAAATACTCATTTCTTTCTTTATAAAAATAAATAAAAAAACAGTGATAAAAAACCACGTAAAAAGCAGAGTCAAGCTACTATTTTGTACTGGAACAATTATAGGTCTGCAACTTTTTATTTCCTTTTTTTTTAATCGCACAAATTCAAATTCGATTTTAATTTTCACGGTTTTTTGAAAATATATTCCATCTTTCCCTTTATTTTACCAATGTAATTATGTACTAGCGCACGTGCGTGTCACAAAAGACTTACGTACTTATTGTAGGCATCAGGACACTGTGCATACGTATATGTGTTTATGTAGAAGTGCAAATATTTTTTGTATTTTAATGTATGGTTATATTCTTATCAAAATACGATAGGTCAGGAATGTATGAGCATTGAATGGTCCTAGACTCACTATAATATAATTTAATTATAAAGCAAAAAGGACACATGTGAAATGAGAGTCTATTGATGTACAGGAATAAAATTTGAATTAAAAAAATTAGCTAAAATTTAATCACAGTTATTATGCAAAAATCCTACACTATGAAATTTACTCATTTGCACGTGGTGGGAAATACGTTGCAAAAAAAGGCTAGCAAACTGGTAAACTGGTAGGTTGGTAAACTTGTTATTATTAATAATTGTTTGTTATTAGAAACAAATCAACAAATTTTTCGCCCAGATAGCACATGGTTTGAATACATAAATTAAATACAAGACGGAGCAAAGCGCTAAAAATGCCTCCTTGTAGGAGGAACAAGAATATTTTCAGAAATGTATACTTTTTATCGTGTAACTATATGTACGTCTCCACGCTTTTAGGTGCTAAACACGGCGTAATACAATTACTAAAAACAGAAAATTTTCTTGTGGTGACACAAGGACATTAAGAGAGGAAATGCAGGTTACACTTGAAATTGTATATTTCTCTAAACGCACTTTCCCCCATCCACGAGTTTTTCATTTCGAACGATTTTTGTAGAGGATTGAATACAAGCGGAATCTGTCAATAACTTTGTTGTCAGAGGACAATTTAACTGTTTTCAGGAAAAAAATACACAGCAAGCTACATTGCGTTTGTATTAGGAGGTTGTCTATCTATACCTACAGCCACCTGTTCTCATGGGGACAAATAGAACATGTCGGGGGTGAAGTGAACAATTTGATCATCCCCGTGCGGTCTTAATGAATAAAAGCCTCATATCCGCAATTGAGAACCTAATTTACAAATTTTTGGTATATAACGCTTAACGCAGGCACGAAAAAAATTTTTTGACCAAACGTATACGTTAAAATCTGTGTTTAATAAAACTTGTTACAAACCATTTGTATTGAAGCAAGAAACAATCCACTGCTGCTTCAGCGGGTTTGATCCGAATTTGAAATTAATACAGAAATTAGCCCACTTTTTTTAATTTTAAAATACGTCTTACCTTTAATTATTTTTATTACAGTTGGGCATACTCAAAGAAAAATTTCACAAACTGAATAGAGAGCTAAATAAAAACTGTGAATTATTTAATTTGCGAAGATGATCACGTTAGATATTAAGGCCGCGTGGAGATAATCAAATTTGGTAAACGTCACCCTCGATATGTACCTGCCATGAAATTCTCTATTTATAAGCTGAACGCTAGCGCGGCTACTGCCTCTTGTACAGGTGCTAACAATCCTTTTCTTTTGCTCATGTTCAAAGACCTTATAAATTTTTTACACGGAATGGTACACACATGTTACAGGTCATTATCATCATCAGCATTGGTTTGATATACATATGTCTACAACAATATATACATACAATAATATATCACACGCACAGGCCTCAACCGTAAAGACTGAAAAGCCTCTTTGGAGATGAAAATATGCTAAAAGGATGTGTAAAAAACACGTTCTTTTCCCTTTTACTATAACATACGCATATAACTTTCATTTACGTACCAATAAGCAAAATTTTTTTGTCCTCCCTGTTACACGTTTTCCGATAGAGCGGCCTTTGCATTTTTTGTGTCTGTGGTAAAAATGCCCTCTGCGTGTTGCATCTGGTACAACTGCTCTCTTTTCCCTTTGGAAAGAAAATGCAGCTTTGGGAAGTTTTTCTTTCATTTTTAGGGAGAGTTGAAGTAAAACAATAATGTCGTTACCCCATTGTATCCCCCATGAAAGATAATTGCACACCAAGTAACAAGAATGTTCAATATCACTCCCCATTTGGCTGAATGGAAACGTAACATATTCTTGAATGTTGACTGTATCACTTTTTTTTTTGCCATTAAACAAAAAAAAAAAGGAGAGAGTACTAATGGTAAGGGACTTGAGCAATCTCACAGATATTGCATTCCATGCAAAACTATATGCGAAAAAAATACGGATACTGGATATTAATTCACACAAGAAAGATTGTTTCAGGGAAGTATACCCATTACCATTACAAATATACTTGGCTAGTTGGGAGAGGTGGAAGAGGGAAACTGAATTAACATTTATTAAAACGTTATAACTATATAAACTACTGCATCCATCCATCATTAATGGGGAGTGAGAGAATGAAAGTGAAAAAAACGAGTTTTGATTGTTACTCTATGAGAATCATCTCCATGCATAACAATGGACTTGAATTTCTTGCTGTTACCAATGTGTAATCCATTTCTAAAAAAATCATTACCCAATGTAGGGTGGGTTTGAAATGTCAATGATGACAAATATAATCATGTCACCGGGAGTCCTAATTTGTTTCATGTAGACTAACGAGTTGCGGCGGTATATGATGCGATACTATGAGCTATGTTGTGAATTTTGATGGGGATTACCCAATAAACCGCAGCAGGAGAAATCAATTACTTCTAGGTGGGCTGGAAATGATATAAGAATAGCATCAGATAAAACTTACAAGGACAATAAGGAAAGTCTTATTAAAGGTGACAGAATGGGTCATAAACAGTCATGATTCACAACGAAAGTAAATGTAAGATAACAACAATTAACAAACAACAATGTTGAAGGAAAAACAAACCCTTTACAGCATTTACTGCGCCAGAGGCTTCCAAACGCTCACACTGATTGCGACTCACACTGCCTTGTGCCTTGCTCACAAATGAGGAAATTATTCATAAAAATCTATGCTATTGTATACATTATACATGTAAAAGCCATGTGAACCAAATCTGGACGAAAAAAACATTTTTCAAGTTCTGAACATGTAATATTATATGAATATTGGGGGTAACCAGAGTTGATTTTTCAAAGTGACAAAGTTGATCAGAATATACCAAAACGTTATTAAACATCACGAATAAACTGTCACCAAAAAGGCAAGGATCCAGCTATGGATCAATTGAAGCAGCAGAGGTACCATCCTCCTCGTCAGCGGAGCTAAAGCCAACGATGGAGGAAGATGCTGGAGTTCCGGGTCGACTGTCTGGCAAAACAACGTACTTCCCACCATCCCAATTGATCTTCCGTCTCCTCTGTCCCTTCCAAAATCCCGTGGTTGGTACACTGGGTAGGGACTGCAACTCAAGCACCGTCCGAGCATAATCCGCACCCGATTCGCTGAGAAGGATATTGTGCTTCCTTAACAAGGTTGGAATGTCCACTCCGACATGCTCCAATAATTTCAAATCCTTCGCACTAAACTCTCGATTCGGACCGGTTGGCTGTATTTTGGTGAGACGACGACCTAAACAACCAAGATGCAAAACACAAACGTTAACATTATTGAACTTCTACAAGTAGAATGAACGAAAGTGAAGAGATTTGCCCCACTTGTAAAATTAATTATAGTTGACAAACATGTGCATTAATTCATTAATTCAGCTACAGCTAAATACAACTTACTCGTTCTATGATGTCCACGGCTCAGGTTTAGACCTGAAGAACCGGAGGTTCCATTGGTAATTGATTGAGATGAACCAGGGTCACTTGTACAACCTGCGTCAGTTGATCCTGAAGAGGGCTCACGAATTTCGATATTGATGGTCGTCCGGGATAAATCAGATTCAGGACGACACACAGGAGTTCCAGATAAATCAAGCGGTGGTCTTGCAAGTCTCAAATCAAGAGGAGTACTACACATATGATCCCTCATTTGGATAGGCATTGCAGGATTCGAAAATAGAGTTTCATCCGTTTGGCAAGAGGTTGACGTCGAATGTGAGATGGTTTGAACTGGACGATCCCGAAATCTTAGGGATTGTGTTGCATTACCATTGTAATGGCATTCTTCAGCTGAAATCGTTGGGGTAGCTTCAGTTTGAACTTGCCTAGTTGTCATGGAAGTCGATACAGAAATGGTGCTCTGGCTCTTAGCTTGTACCCACTCACTCCGAAACTCCCCGAATGAGGTAGTAGTAGTAGGGAACGGTTCAAAATATCTTGAAACTGGTGTATATCGCTGAATTCGATACTCGGATTCAAATTCAGAACGACGTGGAGGCGGTGAAGGAGTGAGAAATGACCGAATGAACTGTCGCAAACAAAACGGAATTTGAATTCACATAATTTGTATAATTTGAATTCGTATAATTTGAATTCAAATTCAATGATGCCCATGTAAAATCATCTCTTATTCAGTCCAATACATTTAACCCAATCATTACTTATAGAGTTTCCTATCGTTTACTTTGTTTTCATTACGAAACTTGAAAAATCGTACTTCAAACTGGATTTTCAAGACGTTTTTCGTCTTGAATTCGTTTTTCGAATTCAGTTTTAAAACAAGTTGAAATAATACGATTTTCACGATCAATTAAATCAGGTTCCGAAATACCATACTCGTCGTACTCGAACGAATACTCCAGAAATGAATTTTAAATTGCTTTCACACTTAAAATTCTGGAGTGTAATTATGATTGCAATTGTGCAATCAATAGTGACAGAAAATTAAATTCGTAGTGACACAGTATACTCGTAAATTAGATTTGAGCTGATTAGAAATGCTAGTAAATAAACATTTTAGATTTTTAGACGCAAAACACTTACCATTCGAATCCCTGGAATGAGCAGCAACAACCAGAGAATTGTAAAACTCAGCAAACATCTTCTTTGAAGAATCTTTTCATCTCTCTTCCTGTTCAAATTGATCTCACCGTCAGAACCACTATCCGATTCGTCGTCAGTCACTTCCAAGATCGAGAACCTCCTGGTAAACCTGAACATTGCTGAAAATTAACAGAATAACGAATGAGAAACAAACTACATTCATGTAAAGTTTACAATCAAGAACTAAAATCGCCAAACAAACTAATCCAGCAATTTGAGGTAAACATATTAGTCGAACCGAGCTCTGTAATAACTGAGAAAACCAATTGCGAAGCCCAATTAATAACCCCAAACCAAAGAAAAACTCAGATTTTCAAATTAATTACACATTACACAATCCATATCCAGCTCAAACACATTTAAAGTATTAAAAAACACGTTTTTCGAAACAAACCTAAATTTTCCGTTAAAAAACAGACACCAATGCGGTAGTCAATTCTTCACCTCGACCTTTCAAGGGAATGTCAGCAAACAGAGCAGAAGAAAACTGGTGAAAAGACATGGTTTTCCGTTTTCCTTATAAAGCACAAAATAAAAGGCGTTCGATCCCAATAAAAATTCTGGAAGTCCCAGCATAATCTCTGAGACGCAAAAATGCGAAATCAATAGAAATTTTATCAGCTTCAGATATGAAAAGCTCCCAGGAATGTTCTGCGTCTTCGTTTTTACATTTTACATTTTTATCCACAAAAACTTTGAATTAAAAAGGTGAGTGTGGTTTATCCCAATACTTTATTTTTCATATTTTTACACGATTTAATAACATTATCAATGGAAGAAGTTTCACTATCGCTATCACTGGAATCCCTGGAAAATAAATGCGCTTAAAATTGTTCTTTAATTGTGACGTCGTGTTATAAAGAGGGAAAATGGGGATCAACGAGAAAATATAATTGAAAAAAACGATAAAACTAAAAAATATTGACGAGCACCGCGTCTGTTCTCACGAGAAACACGAGAACAGAGAATGTGCCGTGCGATGTGGGTCTTTTATGTACTACGAGAAAAATGCAGTGCCGATATTCGTGGACTATAAAATAGGTCAGCTGGCGAATATGCTAATCACGTTCCAATAAATTTGGATGTTTGAAGGCACATAAGATTAGATCCGCGTATATAATTAATATTTATAACAATATGAGTATGGATGTACGAGCGCTTTAAAATAATTCCTACAAAGTTCAATCTTTGCTAACATTGTCTAGACGCTTGTTTGCGAATACAATTGTCGAGCGCAAAAAAGATATAATTGACGCATTTCATATTTTTGTGCAATTGAAATTGGACAGTTTAAAATACTATTGCTAGTATATATCTATACATATGAAAAAACTATACATATATGTAACCTGGTGTCGTCTTTTCATTTACATATCGATAGCAATACAGTGGACTCTCTCTATAACAACTCTCCTTATAACAATTTTTTCTCTATTACAATTTTATTTTCAACTTTATTTTTCAACCCTTTTATATGTAGTGTACATATAAAATATTCCATATAACAACCATTTTTGCCCTTCCCTTTAAGGTTGTTATAGCGAGAGTCCACTGTATATAATAACGTTTTTCTGTAACAACCATTTGTGGCCTTCCCTTCAGGGTTGTTATAGCTAGAGTCCACTGTTTATCTTCTTCATTGTGACGCCGTATATTTTTAGTTTTGACAGGTCAGCCGTAGTTATAAATTGGGCATTATAGTCTTTGATTATGTTATTACAGTGGAGTCTCTTCATAACAGCACCCCTTATAACAGCATGTTCTCCATAACGTCTCCATAACGTCAATGTCTGTTTCTGGAAATCAGTGCGTACACTGTGAATCTTGACAATAAAGCAATTACATTACATTACATTACGTCATGAAATTTGCAGCATCTCGTACATATAATACAGTGGAGTCTCTCTATAACAAGTCTCTTTATAACAACATTATTTTTTCCGCCCTTCGTACACATAAACTACATATTTTATGTTCTATATAACAACTTTTCCTTGTAACAATATTTTTCGCCATTCCCTTCAATGTTGTAACAGAGAGACTCCACTGTACATAATAACTGTGTTCTCTATAACAGCATTCCTTTTATAACAGCAAAATTTTGGGTTCCCTTGGATGCTGTTATAAAGAGACTCCGCTGTATTACATATTACATCACTAAGGTACACTCTACATACTAATGAACACAAAATGAAACTAAGGTGAATTGAAAGGGAAATTCAAACTAAACCAAAATAAAGCAAATATTGAAACTTAACCGATTAGAATTAAAAGAAACTAAACCGAATTAAGTACTTAATTCGAATTATAAAATCCATATTCCATTCAAGTAGCGGACAATTCCAAATTGACCACTTGCTCAGTCACATAACTGACAAATGATGGCGTGGAATGTCGTTCAAAATAATGGAAATTCCCCACCTTGATGGCCACATTCGGGGGCAAAGTGGCCAAGACCGCCTGGAAAAACCGTTGATCATCCCTCGCCGGCAAGATGAGGCCCAAGACAGAAAGCGCTCTTCCCATCCCTCGAATCTTCTCCGGGATTTTGAATGCACTATCGAACATTACCAAAAATACGACCGTGGCAAGGACAGCAATCGAAAAAAAGAAGACCGTGATGGCCGGGTGGATCCGGAAATGCAAGCCAGAAAACGCCCCGAAAATGGCAATGTTCAAACAGTACAATTTGATGGAATACGTTAGGAATGCACTCATTTGGTTGAATAGATTCACTTCCAGGCGCATCCGCTTGAGGGAGTCCAGGACCAGGAAAAGACCCTTCCTGGTCAGGGTTTCTTCCCTACAAAATCCCGCCAATTTACAAATTTCCCTGTGTATAAGTGCCTAATAAACGTTTAAACGTCTATAGAAAATGCAAACAAAAATTTAATAATTTGAGCGCCACCTCTGCAGAAACTGCTCCCCCTGGCGGAACTTGTGATCAAAGCTGTAGAAGAACATGAAGAGAATAAAAACGGGGTAATAGAGCATGCTGAGGAAAATTAGGTACGGGATCAGGTCAATCCCAAGGCAGGTCAAGGTCATGGAAAAACTCTGATATTCTCCCGGCACCAACGACACCAGCAAAGAGGGCAGATCCGGCATGAACGTGTACAGGGCGGGAATAGCAAAAACCAAAGAATAATAACTAACTGGTAAGAAAATTATTATTATTTCCCTTAACGAGAGCTTCAACATGTCGTGATGCGAACGTTTTTCAGTTCTGAACAGAAAATCATCCTCTGAAATGGCAATAAAATTCTGTTTTTTAAATAACGAAATTGGTCCAAAATGAAACAAATGAGGATATGTATAGGTATATTCATAAATTGTGTTTTGCAAATGGAAATTGTACACTATGAAAGAATCAGCAGATGCATCGAACCTGCATCGGAATTAGAAGGTCGAATCGTTCGAAGCATTTCATTGGCAATGAGCACATGCAGATTGGGATGCACGGAGAAGATAATCCAATTCCAGAAGATGACCACGGAAAAAGAGTTGGCGTATAGAAATGCTTGGGGGACGTACTGGACCTGAATTGCCTCGGGGGAGAAAAACATCCCAGCAAATCGGATCCAGTAGAAGGCGCTGTAGGCCAACATCCAGAAGCGCCAGTGTAAATGACTAAATCGGATCCAGCTGGGGCGGCAGGCGGAGATCTTGCAGGAATTTGCGTGGAAGAAAATGGGATAAATCCGCAGGAAGGAGCAGATTTGGATGACCTTGAAATTTATGCACATATACGATTTGGTCAGCATTGTGGAAGTTTTCCCACCGACATCCAACATTGGAATGACGGTTCACATTTTCTGGGTAAAACAAGTGTCGAAATCTCTGAGCAAACTTTTAATTTATACTCTCGAGGAATACACGTATTGGTGAAGGCAAACCTTGCATAGGCTTATGCATGCATATGCCGTATAATTTGGTGCCTTCAGACATTGCAATTTGGCGCATGAACGACAATTATATTAATGTACATTATTGAGTATATATATGTATATAGTAGTAAGATTCGCATTACCAATTATTTGTTTGCACATATTTTCTGTGGGTACACAAACATCATGTCACAAGCCCGAGGAATGTGTAAAGAACCACAGCAAATATATATTTATAGATTTTTTTTGTGTACTCAGAATCATGAAATTGGTGGCCGATAATTACAAAATTTTCCAAGTATGAACATATTTACGCAAACAAATTTTCTATTGTTGCCGTAGTAACTTTTTGTTGTACAGGGTGATCAGAGACATGTTACCGTCAGGTCTTTTGTTTCATTGATAAAAGGCAAATAGAATTTCCATCCCCAATTCCAAACAGACGATTTTTCCGCGCCAGTTTCAACATGGACAGTTTTTCGAAAAGAAATTCATCTCGCGGAATGAATAGATAATCGCAACAGCAATTACTGACGGTTTTATGTCAAAAGGAAACGAATTTGTAAGCTTTCTAAAAATGGCTTATTTTTCAAAAAACTTGGCAATTCCAAAGATTTACTCTTGCCTTATGATTTATTGGAAGATTATCACATATAAAAAAGGATTCGGTATGTATGTACAACGAATTTTTTAATTGTATGTCCGTAAAAACATCCTTAAGCACAATCATTATATATAAACAGAGAATAATATAAAAACAGAGAAACCGTTGTTTTCAGAGACTTTGTAGTATAAGCTTCGATTATCCTCAAAGCCTTTCATCCACTTGAAATATCATGGATAATGGAGATGATTTCAGCCTTTTAGCTGGATTACAACTGATGTCCAGTGACTGTTGAGAACATTCAAAAGTGTTTTTTTTTGCACCTGTAGCCAGAGGTGCAAAAACGATTTGCCTAGCCTATATGCTACCAGCGTTGAAGCCTTTCTTAAAAACATTAGAGCATCAAACCTTGCCTATTTAAATAGGTTCCTTCCTAGTCTACATTTTGCCTACATAGAATAGCGTGATACATTCTCATTTTCATTATTCTATAGCATTTACTCCATTCAGTATATTCTGTAGGTTTTTTGATCAATTGCGTTTACCGGAAGTAGTTTTGTCAGTCTACATTGCCATATTTGGTTGCTTATCATCGTTCAACAATTTTAATGAAGTAAATACAGCTACTACTACCGACAATGTTGTGGGACCGGCGATATAATTTTTACTCCGAAGGCGAGTTGGTTCACTCAAAAAGCACAAAGTTCTAAGTGTACGAGTTTCGGGTAAATTTGGGCTTAGGCAGGCTATGACTTGAAATTAGAAGGAAAATATGGCCAAATAAATCTGTATGAGACTGCGGACTTTTTATTTTACGGATACACTTCTTTATTTCTGTTCGCTCTTCAGATTTCGGGACTCAACTGACGATTCTTCGTCATTTCTCCAATGCCTCGACAAACATTTACTTGTTGTTACCAATTTATTACAGGAGGCTATAATTATCATTAAACATTATAATTATTACTAAACTATTATCCCTATGGGTAATGCACTTCGTCATCCTATGGTTTGTCCATGTATTTGAATTTTCCCACCAAAGCTATTCTTGGATGGGCCCTAAAATATTTCCTCCCGTAACACCCCCTCATATAAACTTTTGAACGGGGCTCGTTCCTGAATTACGTTATACATACGGGTAAATTGATGCGCATTACAAATTCATCAGGAAACCTGACATTTAGGAATCCCTTGCATGCGCAGTGTGCGTGTGCACTCATCGGCCATTTTATGGCGTACATTAAATAAAATACAAAAAATAAAAATGCTTCGCTGCTGGCTATTTCTTCTCTCCGACAACATGCAATTTCACCAATTTTTTTAAATGAAAACACCTAGTGAATATCTAGTGAATACTAGTGAATATATATACCTATATGATTATACATTGCTTTTAAAGATGCACATTGAAAAACAATTATACATTATACCTGCACTTATTAGCGATTTTACCATATAATTTACACAGGGAAGGAAATTGCAATTAATTCGGCATTGAAATCTGCTGATTCCAGTTTACAAATGAGGTAGTGGTATCAATTTGATGGCATTTCCTTACATTAAGGTGTTACGACTTATACAATTGTCAAACCTTAAAAGATTGTTGTTAACTGTAGTAACTGAAAATAATGCCACGTCCCAAGTATAAATCCGCAAGTGTTTATGTATTTTTGTGGACAATGTTTTTCCTAAAATACATATACAGTGGACTCTTTCTATAACAACTCTCCTTATAGCAACTTTTTCTCTATAACAACTTTATTTTTCAGCCCTTCGCATAAGTAGTGTACATATTAAATGTTCCATATAACAACTTTTCCACATAACAACCATTTTTGGCCTTCTCTTCAGGGTTGTTATAGCGAGAGTTCACTGTACATATATGCGAAAATAGCTTTAAATGTGCCTACCTAAAATATAGGAACTAGCAACATTGATTTGCCTTCCTATCAGTCTACATCTACACACATGGATTGATGAAATGTTTTCCTTGTCAGCGTACGAAGTGTCTAAAATGTTGCCCATAAATAGGCCTATGTAGGCTAGGATTGCACCTTTGCCTGTATCAATTCATGATTACATGAGGACTCATTTCGTTCCCAAGGCATTTGCTCAGGTATACTAATTGTAACAGGTGTGCATGCAAAGATTCTAAATAAATATAAAACCCGTGTCACGGTGTCCGTCATTCAGTCAGATTTGTCATTTGGCATAATTATAACATCCGTTACTGTTGGCACCACCACCAGCCACAAGGTGTATTTTATAATTATACTATACGTTACATACCAAGCGAATTAGATTTCAATTAAACGGCATGACTTACTTGATTTATTGAATTATTTGATTTAAACAGCAATTACGTTCTGAATGATTTAAAGGGTTTGAACACGTGTATAATTGAAGGAGGTCAATAAAAAACACTGACTTGGAGTTGCACTCACTCAGTGATTGATTAATCATTTTCAGATTCGCAGGTACACATAGAAGGGCTTTATAAGTACAGTGGACTCTCTCTATAACAACTCTGCTTATAACAACTTTTACTGTAACAAATTTATTTTTCAACCCTTCGCTTATGTAGTGTACATATTAAATGTCCCATTTAACAACTTTTCTATATAAGAATCATTTTTGACAGTTCCTTCGTGGTTGTTTTAGCGAGAGACCGCTGTACCCGTGTTAGGATTAGACAGACTGAATCGCGTGCATGAATGGCGCAGTTTGAACGAAACAGTTTGGGAGACCAGAAATTTTACGAATGTCTATACTATAAAACGTGAACTCGAGCCGAAGTGAGAAGTTATAAGGTTGAACAGTGGTTTCGCACATTTGGCTTATTGTTAGACTGCCAGCCGTAAACAGTGCGGGCATACTTGTGTATTAAATATAATGCACATATGTGCATAAAAATATGTATGTCGTTCCATACATTAAATATGTAGCATGGTACGAATAATTTCAAGTGTTTCCAACTAACTACAATCCTTTACATGCCTTCCTGTCATTTTTGATGAATGAGAGTTTAAATCTCCCATCACTTGTTTCCACACCACATGAATGACACGAGTCAACTCCTGATACAAATTATGAGGAGACAGCAAGCCTAAGATAAACATTCAGGTGATAAATTTTAATTCTCTAATGTATAAAACTGTGTGAAATGTCCATTTTCTCGCCTTCTCTTTCCTCCGGACTCATCATGAAGTTCCTATATAGCATTGGTGTAATTTTTTTCATCGCAGGTAAGCTTTAAGTGGTCTAAATACAAATTAAATACATATGTGTATAGATAATATTTAAAAAGGAGTACAAATATGAGAAAAAATATCAAAAACTTAAACGAAAAAAGTTTTGGCATTTGTTTGGTGGATAATTATTATATTTTTGTGCACTTTGTTAAAGCTGTATCATTTGTTTAAAATAAAAACATAAAATTCGATAAAAACGTGCGAAACTGTTGAGACAAAAAAAATGGACAAAATGGCACATACAACTAATATGATGTAGGCAAAATTGACAAAATTTGGGGATTTACAAGATGTCCATATCTGAAAACGATTGATAACGTTTGCATGAAACAAAATTACAAACTTGATGAAAAATGTGACAACATTTGTTTAATGACAATAATTTAATTTTAGTAAAGAATAAGTTGAATAATAAATATAATAATAAATTAAATAATAAAAATAGCACATTTAATGATACAACTAACAGTAAGCTGAATAATAAATTAAAAACTTTTGTTTATGACAGAATTTGTTTCGTCCAGAATAATATTTTTTTTACCCTTCCTATAGCTCAATTGGCTCCGGCTACCCAAGCTGCAGATGAATGTACAGTCGTTAAGGACCGCGTGGATTGTCACCCGGATCCAGACGCATCGGAAGAGAAATGTCATGCCCGGGGATGTGCCTGGTGTCCCGCGGAGATGGGTCAACCTTGGTGCTTCACCAAGCCGGATCACGGCTACGCAATCACCTCCGTGGAGCAAACGGACTACGGGATGAGAGCCAAGCTCCTTCGCAATACTAACGCCAGCTATTTCGGGGGAGATTTTGAAGAATTAAATATGGACATTTTCCTAGAGTCTGACGACCGCCTCAGAATTAAGGTACAATTTAATTACGAATTATTAAAAGAGCCAAACGTTACCCGTAATTAGTAAATGGAGGAAATTTTGAACCAATATAATACATATATCTGATAGCCAATTGATTGTTACATTGGGACTTTCCAGCTTTGACGATTCGTATATAGCTGAACAACCACAAGGGATTGCTCTGTAAATTTGGTCTCATTTGAAAGAGGCGACTTAGACTTCATTTTTAAGTCCCCTTCTTTCAATGAGAAACGAAAATGTCAAAGCTAGAAAAAAACCAAGGAAATCAGCGTTGACAAAAGTCTGTTACACCCATTTACCCCCATGCTAAACTCACGCCTATCCT
>JAQGBT010001945.1:0-27358 GCA_034698585.1 Disparrhopalites patrizii | reverse complement strand
TTCGCCAAAAAACAGATTTATACCGTGTGAAAGGGGAAAACTGTACATAATTGCAGGGGAATTGAGTTTCTCTTCCCACAATGTTCCGTAACTGATTATTTTGTCTGGTCATTATTATAACGAACTCTTCTTGTGGCTTCTTCTTCTCCTTCTTTCACTCCTTTTATATAGCATTTGATGAGGGATATGCACGTAGGTGGATGAGGACGATAAACATTGACTATAAATAGGACATTGTATAGAAAACCTTGACAAACTTTTCGGTACTCAGAAGATCCCTTTTGTCTTGGGCTCTCCTATGCTTTTATCTCCCTAAATCTGTAACAAAAGGGGGAACTATAGTGCCATGATGTAGAAGTGGTGACACACATGGAACGCTGGAAAACAAAAGGGCTCCAAATCCCCCCTTTTAAGTCAAGTTGAGGAGAGGAGAGAAGATGTTTTGCTGTCCAAAATGATAAATTCTGGCACTGGTCCCAAAAGTAGGTCAGGTGAGGTCATATTACCAACTTGCGCTATCAATCACTTCCAGGGCAATCATATTTTAGTATACCAAAAAAAAAAAAAAGATGACGCATTTCTCCACCGTTTCTCCCTTTAAATTTCTCTTACCACCCACTTTCTACATTTAGTTACCGAGAATTGTTTCTTTTCCAAATATATTTCTCTCTTTTTCTCTCCCTTTTCCCGCAAATGACTCGTGGGGGAAAACATTTTCGGATTTCTAAGGGACGTGAGTCCCCCTTGGAGTAAAGGACCAAGGGAAAAGATGGGTTGTTGTCAGGTCAGCATGCACAGACGATCTCCAAGATGACAAAGTGCATGTGTGTGGGAGTGTATTTGAATATAAATTCCCGCACTTTTTGCCAGCTAAGACCTACGCCCGGGTTGTTCGTCATCTCTAAACGGGGGAAGGGAGCCTAAGCCTTTGGAGACTCAGTGTCTCCCCAGTGTGGGTCTCCTTGTTAAGGAAAGGCTTGTGAGGAATAATCCGTCTTCCTTTCCTTTATTCTCCCTCCAAATATTCTACAGGAGGTGTAGGTGCCATTTATAAGTAAACACGTGTACAGCCATTGGACAAGGCCGTCATATTTTATTATTATGTCTTTGACCATGTTTTTACCGTAGAAGGATTATATGTAAAGACAGATTTTGAAGCCACCAGCAAGAGTTATTAAAGGGGGAAAGGGGAAGCATTCACAATGTTAGGGGAAGGATTACATATGTTTAATACCTGTATACATCCAAGGTATGTAAGTAAATGCGTTGAATAGCGAGTTCCATGCTTGGATTTTCAAAAAAAAAAAAAATTAGAGGAAAAAAACAAATTGCTTTAGTTGAGAAGTACCTCTATCTATGCGTCACCCAGACGATTATTACCCCCAGCATCCTTTGGCAGTGGCTTGTCGATAAAAAAAATGAGTTGAAGGGAATCCTTCATCCACTTAAGTGGAAGAAATCCAGACAACAACTGACACATCTCCAAGCCTAATTAATCAATCCCCATATATACCTTCTTCTCCCTTTAGGAATCGAGTGGACTTAAGGTAAAACCGGGGAAGGGAATGAGAAGGAAAAAAAGTGGAGAGCCAGAAAGAACTAGGAAGAGGAGAAAAAAAACTAATTTGTTCTCTCTGATCTTTATCCCTTGTCTTCTCACCCTCAAACTCTCTAAGTTTATGGGGGATCACTTGGAAATAGATGTGTGTTGGGAGAGGGAGGAAATCGTTGAGAAAGGAGATTCTCTTTAGGCATAAAAAAAAGAAGGAGAATGATGAAAGGGAAAAAAGCCTTTGGCATGATACTTTTCCTCTGCAAGGATTTACATAAGTGCTTCTTCCTCCCTTTTCTCTTCGTCTGTCTCTCTCTCTCTCTCACTCTCTCTTTCACCAGTTCACTTTCTCTCTCGTCTCATCCGTAAGCTCATGTACATACGTACATACATTTGTGTTTGATGACACTCGCCACTTGAGTAGGATGAAGGAGTTGTCATTACTCACTACTACTTCTGCTCCTGAAGATACGCGTAGGTCACTTGAATAATGTGGAATGGCTCTTATATGCAGACATACTACGTATAGCATACATATGTATATGACGTAGACTTTTGGCACTCCTATAACCATCATCACCCTCTCGGCTCACCCCCTGAGAAGGGGGAGGAAAAACTCGTTTTTAGTTTACACACATATTTAGACGGAGCCCGTAGTACTAAAGAGGGAAAACAGTGGGGAAAGTGCTTACTTTTCCTCTCATCTTCGTCTTCCCCATAAAAAAAGGACTCCTTTCACTCGTCTAGTTTTTTGCTAGTGTAACACATTCCTATGGTACGCAATACACATACATATGTACGCACATACATATGTAGACATATGCATATGCAGACATACATAAGTATACACATATAAAATGGTTCCCGGCTGCCATTTCCCACATATGTAAAGCATGTTTGGCCCCATCCCTCATTTCTTGCTTGAGTTCCTCCAATTTCTTCCCATCTTTTCCAAGACTTACTCAATACCGCTCGTACTGTAATCGTTGAAAGGCATACTTTTTTTAAACTAACTTTTGGGGATAAAAAAAAATACTTTGATTCCTTGTTTGTTAAGATCTTCCTACTTCTTAATCCTTTGCAAAAAGAATATTTTGGAGACAAAGAATCTCTTTAAAATTCCTTCTCTTCCTAGTCATGTAAAGAATATATCTATATAGTCATAAGGTTAAGAGGAATTACACTTACACGCATTCTCAGCAATAAACGCGAAGAGTCAACGAAAGCAATAAAAAGTGTTTCCATTTTGTTGTGTTTCTACATATTACTACGCAAGTCCATAATAAAAAAAATGATATTACTCTTTTTTTTAGTCGTAAGATGTGAATATAATAAAAGAGAAAGCCCAAGCGCAAGTAAGATGCTCTATAAAATGTTATATTAATTGAATAAACATGGTGTGCCTAGACCTAACTTTTATATATAGAAATTTCCTATAGCCTAATAATAATAGTGGAAGAAACAAAGAAATCTCCCCTTGTACTTCTTATAAGGATGTTTCAACATTATATAGTTCGTGCTATTGTGTCATAAGACATCATCTCTCTCTATGCCTTTGAAATAAAATAAAATAGAAAAAAGGTATTTTCAACTTGTAGCGGGTAGCTCCCACACACAATGGGGGCTTACACGTTTACAATTGACGAAACAGTGTATCAATAATGATGTAGTTATTGGAGTACATGCAATCCAAGGATTGAACATGTATGACGTGTGCAAGGTAGTGATTCTTCTGTAGGTTCAGGGGCAAAAATAAACTAAAAAAAATAAAATAAGGTGAAGAAAAAATAAATATATCTTTGCTCTTGACGACCGTACAAGGGAATGGCTTTCACCTCTACGAAAAGCAGCCTTGTACTAAATATCGATATAAGATTTCCATATATGTCCATTTAATTTGTATAATTTAAAAAAAACAACGAAAGCTCATTCATTCACTGCACTTGCCTTTTAAAAAAAAGAGTCCAATAAACACACACATTTTTTAGTGGATTCGTATGAAGAAAAAAAAACAAATACAGTGGTAAATTTTTTAGAGATTTAGTTTGCTATACTGTACCATATATAATAGACTTGTATTGTATAGAAGAAGATAAAATTTGCCTCCACGTATTTTTTCGAGGAAAAAGAAATAATGAAAATAATGTTTTTTGTACATACGTAAACGTGTGCGGACGTAGTGAAAAAAAAAGTGGGAATGAAATACAACGACTAATTCTAATGGTTCTATGTAATAATCATAAGAAAAGCAATAAAAAACGATTGTGCATTACTTTGGCTACTGACTTACTAACTTGTATAAAGAGAGATCTAAAGTACATGAGTGTATTCAACAGAGTGTCTAGTATTTATTGTGTGCATGTTCAGAATAGAAGAGAGAGATAGAGAGAAAGAAAATTTAGTATATTGTTGAGAGTGCATGCTTGTCTATTTATTTTTTAGATCTCCTCGTCTCCTTTCCGTAATTTTAGAAGATACAAAAGATACTTTTACAGAGTATTTGAAAAAAAAATAAAAGAATTTATTATTATAGCAAGTGTTGGAGGGAGGGAAACCAGAAAATTTAGCTCAACTTGTTTTTAAACAATCTATTGTGTAAGTGTAAAAAAAATACATATGTACAGTAAGACAAGAATACAGGTCAATTTTAATATTAACGGAGGGGAAGAAGGTAACGGAGGTGAGACTTAAAACCTATTGATTTAGGTCCATACGTCTCAGAAATATTCGCGCAGCAATAAAAGCTTAGGTTTAAGACGGAAAGCAAGCAATATAAACCAACGTGATTCGTGTTAAATATGTATATATATTTGTGTAATCCTATAATTATAAATTACATTTACGAAAAAGGTATCTCTGTGTATGCAATTTGGATTGCCTTTAGATTTGTGTGTCAGAGTAATATCACGAACTTTTACCCGTTTTTCTTTTATCTGGTGTATAGACTGTCCAAATTTTTTTTGCTCCATAGTTTCTATCAAAAACTAAAAGAGATATTTTCTTTCTTACAAAATACCTACTTTGGACGGAAGAACAGGAGGAAGTAGGTGTGTGAGAACTCAAAAAAAGGTGTGAAATTGGCAGTAATTTTTTTCACAGAAAACGAATTGAATAGCCGTTAATAGGGTTAGTTTAGAAAATATTTATTTTCATGAATACTGCTGAGGCAAGGAAAACAAATAAATCCACCCACGTACAGATACACACATGTGCTTTACAAAATTTACCCCATTTTTACCAAATACACTGATCTTCCAATCCATCCCAAATACGTGAGAACAACAGGAAATATAAATGTTTGAAAATTATTTTAGCCAAATTTTGAGGAATTTTGAGTTTGTCTTGGGACAAATGAGTAAATGCTTTTACGTATACAGGTATACCACTTAGAAGTGTGGCTCTCCCTGGAACTCGTTCCTCATTAAACTCCTTGTTCTCATCTGGAGTAAGTAATTACAAATTACATATTATTACCATAATTCCCCTCCGTTGTTTTAACTTTCACGAGAGAATGGCGACGGAAAGTTGTCATAATTTGTAATATGTGGGGATAAGAGGGCTGTAATGGGGAGTATTAGAGGGGAGACAGAAAGCACTTGTCAAAAACTCTCTTTTGCTTTCACTCTGTCTCTCTCTCTCCCTTTCGCCTCCCTTTCTCTTCCCCTGTATTTCTCTCCCGCCTATCTAACATAACAAGTTGCTAATCACATTAAAACTTGTGCAGACCTTTAGTTCCCGCTCCACTGCCACTTCTTATAAAAGGTAATAAGACGGCTATGGTCGGCTTTATACCTTTTCTCTCCCGCCCGATTGTGTCCCACTCTTTTTCTTGATGGAGAAAATACAAAATCTCTGAAATGTCCTACCATTTTGTGAACGAGGAGTTTGTCCCATGCTTTCAGTAGTTCTCTCCTTTTTTTCTTACTCTAATTCCCCCTTTCCATATTTTTTCCCAATCTGTTGCCTGAGATTAGCTTAAAAGCTTTTCTCAACATTGCCTACAAGTATAACTTTTTAGTCTTCCTATTCTCGGAACAAGTTTTATAGGCTGGAAAAAAATTGAAAAATGGGGCACTTTGAAATACAGAGACCGTCGACATGCTGGTGGAGTTGTTGCCTCAATAGAATTTGCAACGATACATAATTGTATAGAGACAGTAGAGGAACGACAGGAGGGAATTTTAATATTTACTTCACAAAAACATCTTTGGATGCCATTAGTTTTCCTTGCTTCTGGATTATTCCTGAGAATATAATTTTTTGGGTAAAAATCAGCTCTTTTAAATTCGTCAAACGCAGTTGCACTGTAATTTATGTTTAGAAAGGAAATTCTAAACAGGAAAAATTTGAGTGACTTTTGTTACTTGGTACTTATGTAGATGCGCATATGTATTTTGTACAGCTATACACCAAATATTATGGACAAGGAATTTACGGATCCGTACATGTATGCTCGTGCACTGTACTTAACTTGCACCTCTAGGTATTATAGGGGAAAGGAAAATATTCAATTTTAACTCCAAAAGTACTTACGTTGTACAGGTTAATTCTTACTATAAGTCATTCCATAAATATCTTAATGAAATTGAATCGATTTATTCTCATCTAATTTTAAAGGCAAAAAAAAAGTTCAGTCAGGAAAACCATTTTTCAACATTATTTATCCTCATGTGAGACACTGATTAAGTCATGATCAGGGACGACATGATGAAATGATTCAGATTGGTTTTCATCTCAAAACAAAGAGCATTCAATATATTTTAGAGCAGTTGCATACTTTTAGAACAATTTTTTTAATACTTTAAAATGTTGTAAAGCCGGAATTTTTTTATACTTATGCATTTTTAATAGACGGTTTTCAATAGGGTTGGATTGAGTCTTTAAATTCAAAATATATAGTGACTGAGACGGGTTTATGCAGATTGTTTTAGTATACATGCCGAGAAAGATTGGTAGAAAAATGACAATTTATTCGTTGGAAATCGTATAGATATTTATTAACTAGAATTATTTCGTAAACACCCATCCAGTCCTCAATTAACTCGTGAGACGTGCTAGCCTTTTAATTGTTAGTGTAAATAAACCATGGAAAAACTGCATTTTCATCAATTGTGGCTTTAGGAGACAAAAAGTGATAGACTTTTGTACAGGAAAGACGAAGATGGAAAGAAAATCATTACAAAATACGATAACGTCAGCAATAAAATTTCTACAACACTTTCAAAAACAACGAAAGCAATAAAAAAAATTGATAAATTATACTTGCCTATAATAATCGTTAACGGTAGCAATAATATATAAACTGTAAATAAATAATATATATATATTTTAAAAAATTGAAAAAAAAACGAAAAAAAACCAATAATATCGTGTTCCCGGCCACTAATTATAAAAAAAAACTGTGTGTATGCGTGTGTGAACAAATAAATAACTGCGCACTGTATTTTACATGTTTTGGGAGGGATTATTGTGACTAAAAAAACTATAATCTTTCAGTTTTTGTACTGACTTTCGTGAACTGTATAGAGAGAATAGATATGCTAATAGTATGAAAAACTTTGGAAGATAATTGAGAACATTTTTTTTAATTCTAATACATAACATATACAGCCAAAGAAATGTGTTGAACATGTGCTTTAAAAAAAATGAATGAAAAGAAAAATCTCAACGAGAGTACATTTGACTGTAATGAAAATAAGCGTTAATTAAACGATGAAAAAAGAAGACAATGTGATAGTGTTGTTTTTGTAAGAACATATTATAAGTTTGTACTAGTGTCTACGTACCAAAAAAAAATGAACCTTACTAGACTACCAAAGCAATAATTTCTACTTAGAGTCTTCAGTGATATTATAATATGTGTAGTTGATATACTCGGGTAAAAAATGACAAAAAATGTTAACAGTGCGTCGAGGTAAAAGGGTATTTAAATTTACATCCTTTGTTCATTCTTCTGTTCCTCCTCCCTCAACAAATGTCTGCATACATAGCGTACAAAAAATAACCATAATGACCTATCAACATCCCGACTAATTTTAATTTTCTCACGTCATGCCACAAACTTTTTTGCGTGCAAAAACATATTTAATCCCTAACAAACATTGGTGTCCTTTTCTCCCACCGAAGCAGAACATTCGTTTCCAAAAAAAAAACAGAATAATTTTTGGGCACAAAAACTAAACAAAATCTACGGAGATCCTTTCAATGTTGATTCTCTCATCAAAATTTTGACCCCTTCTTTTTTTCTCCAACAAAAGTGTTTCATTCTGTGAAAATGTCAAAATTTTGATCCACCAAAAAAATAAATACATAAAAGAGTGTGCCGTCGCTATATAAGAAGCACTTGAATTGTGACATGTGTTGTCACCTTTTAGTCATTGTGTAAATTTGGTAGTATGTTCTAGTTTGTATACGTAGAAACAAAATGTTTACCAGACAAGAGTTATGTGTGTATTAAGACAACCAAATATTATATGGTATTTATGAACACTTACGATTCCTACAGTTATGTGGTAGATCAATTGTTTTTTTTTTGTGTGTAAAAACGTGATTCTTGGGTCGCTTTCCGTTTCATTGAAATACAGTTATGTTGGCATGCAATTAGTTAATAGTGATTTTGTGTACCTTTTGTTTCTTATATGGTTGCTTCCTCAAAAATTTGTCCTGTTCCTAGTCAGAATGTATAGCCAGCATTTGTTTCTAGTATAAATGCACAGGAGGAAGCGTTAGAAAATAATTTGTTATATCATTTCCAGTTGATTCCACAAGTGTGGGCTCAAAGCCTTCATTTTCCTTTGTCAATTCCATGGAAAGCATTTGAATTCACAAAATTTCCTATAGAATCAGCTTGTTCCTGAGAACAAACAAAACATTTATACGTATAAGTCTGTACATGGATATCAGTTGTAAGACACTTAAACTTTGTAAAACACAAAAATATGCGGATGGCCAAAGACCGTATCCTTTGGTATCTGCAACTTCATTTCTAGTCCATATTCTCTGGGTCAATTAAGAAAAAAAAAGTCACATTTTAGAACCAATCTCCGTGTGTTCCTATAGATAGTGTTTGTATAGTGATACATACACCCACGTCAAATACGGGATTCTTTTTCCCAAAAGAAAAACAATTTTTTTTTAATTCAACGCAAACATGTCCTACTGACATTCACGATTACTTTCAATGATCACGTAGTTACGTCGGGATTTTCGTGAACCAAATTCGTATACACATGCAAAAGAAATGTGCCCTTACATAGAGTAAGATGAGGGTGAATGAAATTGTTTTTTTTACACGTCTGTAGTCCCAGGGTGGTAGAGGAATTCGAAGAGTAATATATTGGTATATATCCACGGATTTACATTAATTTACAGAATTTTTGTATCAACATTTTCTTCATTTGTTTAGTAATTCCAAAACAACGATACTTTCTAGCCCAAAAGAGCATCAGATGGAGAAAGTTTTTTTTTTCAGCTTTCACCCAATCGAAATGGTTGCCCTTGTGGTGGCAAAGGAAAAGCCGTGTATAAATATATGATGATTACTCCAGCTTATGGAAAATGCAGGGAAGGACGGAAATAATTGAAGAAATAGATGACTAAGTGATTGATTTTGCGGAGTCACAGAAATAATTCATTATGTTTTCCCTCCTTCCATATATTCTTGTGCCGTACTAGAACAAGAGAAAGCATTGGTTCTGAAATCTATACCAAAAAATTTAGCCATTTGTCTCTCTTCCCAAGTTTTTATTCCAGGTAAATGTGACCGAATGAAAGCTTGGTATAGAGAGGGGGTAATAAATATTTTCGAAGTACGGGCACACACACACACATCTGCCTGTATTTATTAATTATGCTTCAGCAACGTACCTAGCAATCACGTGTCATTCCACAAGAATTACAGGTTTTTGCTGTGTTGAAGCACCATAAATGCCCTCCCTGGATAAAAAAAAACTACGGGAGAATTTTTCCTCTCGAACATGTTCCGTATGTTACATATGTATTTATTATGTATGATCATGCAAGTTAGATATTTTCTTTTCCCTGGCAATTGATGCCCTTTCCATCATTGATTCTATACCGATTTCCTCTACCTCACTGGATTTGTTTGGGACTAGTGCGTTTGTAATAATAATAATTTTTTTTATTATTATAACCACATTTTTACCCGTTGAAATGACTGCTTCTCCGTTGTTCCCCCGTTGGGGAACTCTCGTTAAATTTGTAATGAATTTTTGAAGTGATAAAATGGTAAGACTACGTAATTTTTCTAGTCATTGTAACCCCCGACGTAAGCAGGTTTTTGATTTGTAAAATTTACAAAAGGTGAAAAGTCATGTATTTTAAATGAAAGTATGTTGTAAGTAGTGAGAGCGAAGTAATCACCGCACATTAAAAAAAAAAGGAACACAGAGATGAAGTGCTTAGAGTTTTTATAGAGACTAAAACTATACCAGTACTGTATTATGTAACGTTAATGGCTCAGGAGACTAAAAAAAATTTTACTACGTAAATATAGATACGTTACTTTTAAAAATAATTTATAGTGTAAAAGAAACACTATTACGAATTATGAAAAAAACTAGCAATGAATCCATGACTTCCAACACATTCCATTGACGTAGTTAATGTACGAGAAGTAACATTGTACATGTAATGTATAAGTAAACGTAAAAAAAAATAGTTGTAATAAATATTGAACGCTTTCTACATAGCTTTCAAACAATGAGGAAGGAAGGGAAAACTATGGTTAGCTATTTTAATTTTTAACTTCCGGTAACTAAAATTATATTTATGTAGTCCTGCGAACTGAGAAGTATAATGAAGTGAGGATAGATAGCACTATTCTATACGAGACGAATGTATTAAGAATAGTAAATACGTACGCAAAACTATGATTGTTCGTAAGCATTCGCCGTTAGCGGAAGCTGGACGTGTGTGAACACGTTATTACTATTATTAAAAAATAAAATAATATTATATTGTTGGTACTTCTTCCGTTGGTCTTTGTGGATACTTTTTTCTTTTCATATTGGGCTAATTCACAATTCCTGGAGTCATATTACATTCACGTAATAAATGTACCTTTCATTAAGGCTCTTTCATAAGTTTTCATGGCGCCCGTGGAGACATGGACAATTTCATTGGGCTCAAAGGATAAATTCCGCGTTTTTTCTTCCCTCAAGATAAATATGCACTCATTTACATGGGAATGCTTGCGTTTTTATGACTATTGACTGGTTCTTCTGTCTGTATACATATGTATATAATCAACGTAAGGGTATAATCATCCTTAATGACTCCACGGTCTTTAGCGCCACGTCTATACCCATGTGGACATTCCTATTTTGGTGAGCGAGTAAATAAGGCGATAATCATTCCCGAATTATCATTGCCTTCAGTGAATGCAAGTCTCTTTTGCGGAAAAATTAACAGGTATTCTTTTTTTAGCATACATATACCTACGCCATAAGGAAAAAGGCTCTGACATTCAGCCCAAGGAATATTTTGGGGAGAATACATATTCATTCCAAGCTTTCAGAGGCTCTCTCCCCGAAAGAATCCATAGTAAAAGTCTTGCAAGTGGCATGGCAGACGAAACGGCGGGATATTTATTATTATTGCGGAATTACTGGGTAAGTGGCTACGTCAAACGATTAACGGGAGATGATTTGGTCTCATCGCAAATAATAACCGCTTTATTCTTGGAATTTTTCTCCTTACCCAAATATTCCCTTCGCATCCATCCGACTGCATCATGGGAGACGCTTACCGGGTATTTCAGCGGTTCAAGGTGGCTACTTTTCAAGCCAATGGCAGAGACATTTTTGTAATCACACAGGGCCAAATGGCACATTGGAAGCAGCAGAGAATAATATGAAACGGTCGTGACGCTAATGCATGCAAAATCATTTCGGAAAGCGTCATTCTTCGGGCAAAAATCCTTCAAATTAGCCCTTGGACACAACCCGCCCAGGAAGCGACGATGCCCGGCCGGACACATCTTTGCACGCCATTGTGCACCGGTACAGATGTATGGATTTGCCTATCTTAATAATACATCATCAGCATTTGATATATGCCTTCCTTTTGGATCCTTCACACGAGTTGACCGAACCGATACCCACCCCTTTCTCTCTAGTTAATTATTGTAGATTAATTTTAGATTAATCTACAATGGATTAAGTGGTTCAGGAGGCATTTTAAAATGCGCCCGGCACGAACTTAGATAATCTCTCCCTATAAAAAATAATTTATTTTAATTTATTTTCCCAAAAATTCTCATAAACACCCGACCATGCTTAAAATAAAAGTTGGTTAGGTAAGGTTCACCATCGAAATTTACAGTATGAATATGAATAAAAATGCCTAACTTCATTTCCAATCTACAGCCATTCGGCTGAAGTCTTTCGCAGGGTTGTAAAAGGCCCCCGGCAAAATCGCGTTGCGAAAGACAGCTTAGAATTCTTCCCACACAAATCTGCTCTTCCAAACTCCATCCAGTTAAAGATCTTTCCCTAGGTGAGATAGCATTTCCATAAAAAAACAAAAACGTTAAAAAGTCTCCTACAACAAATAGACCTTTGTTCTTAAATGATGATGTGAAATTACAGCCTGTACCATTTTCAGTGGGTATGCATACATTTTTTTAAATATTTAGTGTATTCTCTGTATACATATATAGTGACGTGTCAGAGCGTGAGGAGTCAGAATGTGAGCCGGTTATTACAGAGAAAAAAGGCCAGTAAAGAACAAGACGCTTCTACTAGATTTCCCAGCGTTATAGTGAAGCCCTCAATAATATCTCTCTGCAGTGATATTATAATGTTGTCTATATGGTGGCCTTTTCTGAGAAAGAATACCATGACCTCCAACAAAGTTGAATGCGGAAATAGTTCCACCTTTTATTCGGAAGTAAAGTAGAGAATTGAAGACATTTGTAAGAACATTTGTCTATGTGCATACAGTTAAATATATAAGTACACAGAAGCATTGAAAACAAATAATGAATCTGGTTTTTTTTGTACAACCTACGCAAGGGGATTTTTGTCCTAATTTTCTTGAACAAGAAATCAATTTAACAGTTTGTCTCGTTCCTACTGTACACTAATGGAACTATTACTAAAGAAAAAGACTTGTGTAAGTGCCTATACATATAACATACGTAGGTCTATAGGTTGTTAGATGGATTCTCATTGTCCCCATTGTGACAGTTTGTTTACAAACAAAAACTTCGCTCCAGAAGAACTTCCCCATTCTGTACATCCGTCGTATTTATTTTTCTTACTTTCATTCATTACTATGTGAATACTGCTTTGTTCCAGAAAAAAACCAAAGCAATCGAGTCACCACGGACGAAAAAAAAAATTCGTCGCTACAACTGACATCGATTTTTGTTTGTACAGTTTTATTAAAGCTTTACTTGGGTTAAGGATATGGTGTTAGTATAAAGATAAACATTTTTTTAGGGACATATTTGTTTCAATATTTATTTACAAGGGTGATTCTTATTTTTTTTTTTTTTATAGGAACAAGCTTTTGTGGGGGGTGATGGGATTAGGGTATTTGGTGGTAGATTAAGCCCATTCAAAGGTAAAAATAAACCCTACTTCATCCTTTCCCATTCACTATCTGTATGTATTTTTCTGGAGCAGGCTGGTGTGGATTACTGACATTTCTTTCGGATTTTTGCGAGTGTAGAATTTTCTATTATGGCACACATATTTTCATGGGATTACGCATTTCAATCTTTCCTAGTCCGAGGATTATGGGGATTGCAAATTATAATCCCTTTGGAAATCCACATGCGAATTTATTGTGCCGGAAAATTTAAGCACAAACAATTGCATTAACTACACAAATTAAAGGCAAGGTTTGATTAATTTTCAGAAAATATAAGAGTTGAAAAATAGTTTGTAAACAAAAAATAACTTAGATTTCTGGAATTCCGTGCTGTATGAAAGTAGAAATATAAGGAATCTGAGACTTTCAAAGCATCCAAAATGTATAAAAATTGTTCTTGTTTCAAATCTACACCCACGACGCATTTTATGACAAAAATAATTATATATACATTTATCCATAATACCGTAATCCAACCTCTGATTATGATCTGGACTGCAAATTGCGTCCAAGTCATTCAACCGTGGGGATTAGGGATTACCAATATTTCCAAAATGAATATTATTTTTAATAGTGTCCGGGATTAGACAAAATTCATAGTCTGTAATCCATGGCTTAAAATCCGGATTCACACCAGCCTGTTTTGGAGCAAAAAAGCCATTTTTCTCCATTCGTAATAGAATGTGCTATGGTGGTGCGTGTAATTGATTTGCAATATAGCACAGGTGGTTGTCTTAAGGAGGAAATATGAGGTTTGTACGCCACCAAAAAAATCAGAAATCCCCACGGGTGACAGTATTAAAGCGTATTTTTACAATAATTGAAAATGTCTCAAATCTTGGTCTTTCGAATTGTAACTGCTCCTATTTCTATACCTTGACTGCGTACCATGTGAAAAAGGTTTTTGAATGTTCTAGAATTCCCACTATATAATAATAAAGGGATTATATTATACTATTATCTGCATATATTATATATTATTATACACTATTATATAATAAAGGGAATTCCAGATAGTCTGCAAACGTCTGTCAATTCTTCAGCGCCCCCATGAATAGTGCAAGGGAAGATGTCGGATAAACGTTGGGCATGTGGTCACTTTTTTAATGAGTTTCAAAGACTTATTAAAAAAAAATTAACACGTCTCAATTAGTTTATCAATGCGTCTCTCGAGGTATTTTTTGAATAATATAACGGATAAGATCAAATTCAAATGTGCTCTTTCAACTGCCTCCATCCTACCTGCAGTCATCCCATGCTATTTAATGGAAAGTCTCCTACGCAGTTCGTATGAATAACAATAAGATCAGGTTCGAAGATATTTACAGTCAACATGTTGATGGATTATCTCTGAGCCTCCACCTTTCACTGGCTTTCTTTTGAAATTCATTTGATAATGGACAACATAAAATACACGTGTTTGGTCGTCCCATTCACGATCGTGGCTCACCAATAAACGTTCCCCAAAATATTCGTTAGATATTTTTTTAAATTCATGCACAAGAAAGTTGGCAGTATTGGTCAAAACGGTTTTTTAAAAATGTTTTACTGAAAGAAATTCCTGGGGCAATCTCTCCATTTGAATAAAGTAAACCACTTAATCCCCAGTTACAAGGCCAGACTAGTCCATTTCATGTCTCATGTCCAGTCCAATTTTCCAATATGTGGAAATATTTCCTGATATTTTTTTAAATGTATACATATAGCATCCAGGTGTGCCAATTTTTTGAAGAGATTCGATTTTTTTAAAATTTTCTCTGTCTACAAGAAATCAGCAGGAGCTATGACCGCATTTAGGGACGTTGCCTTAAGTAAAAAAAAACCGGTGATGATATTTTTTTAATTATATATCATTAAAGTTACGTTAGAACGCCCTAACAGTAACAGTTACGTGTTGAAAAAAACATTTTTTTGTTGCATTTAAAAAACAAATAAAAAAAGCAATAGTGACCACATTTAGGGACGATACCTAACAAGAAGGAAAATTTTAAAAAAACATTTAAAAAAAAATGGAAGCAACCACAACTTGACGAGAAGGCCCCGTAGTGGGCTTTGTTTCTATAGGGGAAAAAAAGACGTAGAAATCCCCTCTGCAATAGTAATAAGTAATACGCATTGAGGAAGAAGTGTGAAAAAAAAATGGAATGGTAAATAAAACGCCTGGGACGAAGGGAATGTGATGTAGGAATGGGACTGGGAATGGCATCTACAAATGGCAATTGGAATGGTATTTTATGTGGGAAATTCAAATTATTTCAGCTTTCTAGAATTTTACCGACCGAAACGGTGTCATTTCAGTGTGTGAGTTACACACAGTAACATTGCTTCAAAAAAAAAAATTGTCAACGAATTGGAGTTTGTTAAACTGTGTTTAATAATAAAATTTTGGAGTTTTCTGATGTATTTTTTGAAATTATCTTGATATATATCCTCAGGTGATTATTATTTTTATTTAAAAATACAAATTGTTGTGGTGACAAAGGCAAAAAAAAGAGAGGAGAGATTTTTAATAATTTACGAGTGTGTGGGGGGACGTAAAATTTTGGTTTTACAGAAGAAAGAAGTTTTGACCAAAAATGATAGAGAAGGACAACGGAGAGACAGCAGTGTCAGGAACAACTAATGGAACAAATAATTCAGGGACTACTACAACTAATACCGCCAATGGCTTATCATCTTCAGGGGTTGCATCCACACACAACTCAGCAACAATAAAGCAAGAGGAATCAGCCAAGCAAGAGGCGGAAGTGGATATCAATTTGAACAATGTCGTCTGCAATTTTAGTGTTCGATGTCACCTTAATCTCAAGCAAATTGCTCAGAATGGTTGCAATGTCGAGTATCATAGAGCTATGGCTGTAAGTCACTTCATTCTACTTCCGGTTTCTTCCTTTTCCTTAGGAATCAAAACAAACGATTGATGAGAACAATGACATTGATTTTAGTTTTGATGTTGATTGAAGGACATTCATCTGATCCCACTTTTTTGTCTTTGTATCCCACTTGTATTGTAGATGCTTGTGATGAGGTTTCGTAGACCTCGGTGTTCGGCCTCCATTTGGTCTTCCGGCAAAGTGACCATGACTGGCGCTACAACAGCGGCCGACGCTAAGACGGGTGCCCGACGATGCGCTCGCGTTCTGCAGAAATTGGGCTTTAATGTTAGATTTACAAACTACCGAATTGTCAACGTCCTGGCAACATGTACCATGCCTTTTGCTATTAGAATTGCAGATTTTGCATCCGCTCATCCTCGACTGGCTAGGTACGTTACCGATGTGACCCACGGAATTCCTTATCGGTCATTTGTTTAGGTTTTGATCTTGATATTGAACTTGTTTTATTGTGTTAACTTGAAATATGGATAGCACCCCAAGGGGTTTGACAATAGTGCCATCAACATTACCACTTACCATTATTAATTCGTTTGAAAGAAGTTGAATTGCCAGTTCCGCAATTCCATTAATGACGTGCTAAATTAGCATACTCGTAATTAACCGATTATCGACAACAATGAACTAGAAATCGAAATCATAATTGAACCCACGAGTTTTATTGGCAGCCACGTTTTTTATTGCAGATAGAATGGCAAGCTGTTGTCACAATACCAGTGAAAGTTAATTGTTTCTCTCTCTCTCCGACGGTGTAGTGTGTACTAGTCACTACAGACAGATTTAGGCTCAAGAATGTGATTGAAAGTATGGTGTTACGCAGGCAAGTATTTAGTTATTTGTTGTTAATGGAAAGTGTCAACTTTGAAAGGACCGAGTTGTGATTGAAGCAGGCCCTAACCTAATACCTTTAAAGAGTAAGGTCTCGTAGCGAAGACAAATGTCATAACTCCGAACTGGGTAAAGCAATCAGTAGACGGATATTTTCGAGTACTGTCAAGTAAACTAAAATGTACAGAGTTGCTAGGAGAAAAAATCTATGACCTTAACAATTGAAACTCGAAAATTGAACTTGAACCCGGTTAAGTACTCTATACTTGATGTTTTAAAAGCGCGTGGTGGCGTGGTTGAAGTAGAAAATGGTTCGGCTTTGTTGCTTTAACTTGTGGTTTGTATGACGACAGTTATGAACCGGAGTTACATCCCGGAGTCACCTATAAAATGAAGGACTTGAAAGCAACATTGAAGATCTTCTCAACGGGCAGTATAACCGTGACTGCACCTAAAGTAGAAACTATTGAGACTGCTGTTCAGGAAGCCTACCACTTAGTCTATGATTATAAAAAGGAGCGACGACCTGGCGAAATGGAACATCAACCTCTAGCACTTCGTAAACGTCATCGAAATGAGCCTGCAGAAGTGGAGGATGATGAGGATGAACCATTGCTCTGTAACCGCAAGAAATTTCACCGCAAGTCCTCTCCATGAAAGCACAAGGTAGTCGTGAGTAATCAAATTTATCTGAGCATCCAATTCCATGGAAAGCAACTATTACTATTATTAGCTAAAGGGAATAAACATGAAAACTTCACTATGTATTATAAACTGTTTTGATGACACAACAAATTTAAAAAATACTTAAAATAACAGTAATTCTAATAATGTTGTAATACTTATATACATTTATGCACGTGTACTTTCTCACACACTCCACCAAAATACACATTTTATACTTACTATATATGAATGTGTTGTACGTTGTACCTCATGCGGTATTTTGTTCAAAATTTAATTATCTTTATAATGTGTACTATTACTATGCGTTATTATTATATATGTATACATATAACAACAAACAATAATAATTTATTTACTTACGCAGCATCATGTATGTCATTATATTATATGTATGTATACTTGTAGCCAGAGCGCTCTGATGAATACTTCTTTTATAATAAATAAAACCTTATATATTCAGTCATCTTCGCATTGTCAAATTTTTTGTATGATCAGTTACTTCTCTTCTCACTCTGTTTCTTCTGTGTAATGAAGTGACCAGTCGACAGTCGACATTGACACTTTTTCAAAGCAGTGTACTTACAGGGTTATATGTATAGTAGCTATCAATGTATATCTAATGTTCGCTGTTGCGACTTTATGATGATCGGATTTCATTTGATATGCAAATGTATTGATGTTGGTCGTTTATGAAAAATGGGTTGTCCATTGATTTTTGTGACAAACTTGGAACCTTGAAAGTCGGGAACAATTTGGAAAAGATATGCCAAAAAATGCAATAGTGTGGGGCTATGGATAAGTGTAAACATCCTTGGAAAAGGATTTCTTTTATTTGTATCCAACATTTTGTGTAAATAAACTCCTTCAAGCCTTAACATTTAATAATTTAACACATTAAAAAATCAACAAAAAAGAAAGACCAAGAAAAACTTTTTTTGTAAATACAATTAGTTTAACATGATTTACAAGTAGTATTTACCTCGTTCAATTATTATAAGGTTTTTATTTGAAAGCGTATGAGTCAAGGGAAAGTGACCGTTCATGGGTTTTTTTCTGTTCTATCAGTTTTTTCCACACACTAAAAGTTGAATGTGTCTATTCTCTACATGAGAGTTAATGTTTGGTAAGGTTGATAATAAGTTTGATGATGGCGCTGAAGATGAGGAACATTCCTTTCTTTCCGATTTTTTTGTAATGATTTGATTTTGTCTTGACCTTGACAATATTTGACACACGGAATACACTGTTTAGCGGTAGAATATAGAATTTCAGCAGTATATATATTAAAGTATTACATATACATGTATAATTTTACACACAATGAAATGCTTCTCACCTTGTTTTATGTTTTCCTGCTAATTCTGTTAATTAGTTCGTTTTTTTTGTAATTATGATTTTTTACCCTCACCACAGCACACTAAAATCCCTCTTTTCTGGGGGGTTTTCAGTTATTTAAATTCCCCAGATTTGTGTTGACCAGTTTCTATCTATTTATTCGTATATAAAGGTAAGTTGATCATAGTGACCACTTATTGATTTTAGTAGAATTGTTTCCAACACGGCTTTCAATTATGTAATTAAACGCATGTAATACTTACATCATAGACACCATTAAAATCTTATGTTTATACCCGAGTAATGTAGTCATTATATTTGTTTTAACCGTATGAAGAATAAGTGTACTATATCCATGAACAAGATTTACGTGAAATAATTCCAGCGTACTTAACACTTACAAGTCCAGCTCCTTGATTTTTTTTACATTTTTTTACAGACCCTTTACTTAATGACCTGCCATTGAACCCTTTCACTCTCCCACATCAAAAACTAATTCTTCATCAATTCTTGTACATACTATTTTCATTTGTGTCTTAAAATACTTTTTTTCGTTTTTTTTCAATTCGTGTTTTTGTATGTAAATCATCAAACAGGTTTTTTATTCCGTGTATTTTCGTATAAAACTGAGTAAGTACGAAGGAGAAGGGTTTAAATACAATTTTTTAAATTATAAAAGTTATTGCCATCCCTAGAACTTTGTCTCCTGCGAATTCCTGTTTTTATTTCGATTCCGACGTGTTTACATTAATTTCTTTACATTTTTTTATTATATATAAATTTCTTGAAATCCTTTTATTCTGTGCCTTGAGCAGTAAATCCGAGTATGTATGACTGTAGATGTTTTCGTTTTTATTTAGCCAGTTGACAGGAAACCAATTAGCAATTCAAATATGACTTAAATACCACACAAGCGTTCCTTACTGAATACGTGAAAAGGCCGTCTTTGAAATGATTTCTTTATCATTAAGGTAAAATCAACAAATATGAATGCAAAATATACTGGCGGATTATTTTAAGTTGGGTGGGAAATAATAGTATTAATTGCATTTCATCCTGCTGTGTTCTGGAGAGTCCCTTTCACCAACATATTATAAAAAGGACATAATCACATAATGCTTGTACTAATAGGAAAAATCTTGGAAATAAGCTATACCTACATATGTAGACCTATAGAGAAAAAATTTCCCTAATAAAAATGTCCCTTTTTAATTGGAATGTTGATGTTTTGCATTAATTGCCCAATAATTCAACTTTGATTCAACTTCCCCCTATTTTAAGCGTAACAACTACTTTACATGGAATTTTACATGGAATCGTTTTTTTTTTGTATATTAATATTTAACAATATCAACCACCGGTTCCTTTGTTCTCTCAAGGAAAAAACAAGAACAATGAAGAGCTTTTGGTGTATAAGTTATTATATTTTTTAAATTACATTAGGAGAATAAAGTTGAAGTAGGTAGACTTGGTTTGTTATTGCCCTGTGTTGTAGTTAATAATCATAATAGTTGTCGTAGAATCCCAACCAGGTTTTTTTTGTATATACAATATATAATAAAACTTTGTAATTACTTTTTTTTGTGTGATTCGTTTTTACAGCATTCTGTTAGTACCTTGCTAACACATGAAAGTACGTATGTATACATACACTAAGGAAATAAAGAGTCCTGTTTAATACCTAAATTTAATGTTACAACTCTTACCAGTAGATATTTTTTTTTCGTAAAATGTTTTTTTTCTGTATTACTCATCAATGAACAATAAGTAATATCAGGAGAAAGCTTTTCGATTATGGAAGAAGAGATTTTTTTTCTCCATTTTACAATCTATATTTTTTGACAGAATAAAAGTATAATATAAATATTACGTAGTTTATTCCCTTTTGTTTTTTTTGTATAGTCAACGTTTGTAATGTATTGTAAGTGTAAATGTTTGACAGGCTTGTGTGCAGCTCACACCGTCCTCACCGTGTTTTTCTCTGTATTTATTACTATTTTAAGTCGTTTAAACATGCGTCAGTGAGTTTTGTTTGTGGTATTTACATTTTTTTTGCTTGTTATTACTATTATTATTTTTTGTAGTAGGTGTGATATACTGACGTGCACATGTTTTTGCATACAATACATTATTTCGTTGAGTATACGCGTGTGTTCTCTCTTTCAAGTTCATTTTTTTCGTTTGTCTTTCTCCTATCAATTATACCGGAAGATAGAACAATTATTATTATTACTTTGTTTTCCTTTTTTAAAAAAACAAGAATATTCGTTGTCCAAGAGTGTCTGAGTCTCTCTCTCTATGTATGAAAAGGTTTATTAAATTGTATTCTTTTTAAATATATTTTTAAAAAATGCTTCCTATATAGTAGTTAGTCTGATACATAATTAAGTATGTACATGTGTATTTTCCCTATTTACATAGTTTAATAATTAATTTTAGAGCAAGCTTTTCTGTTTTTTTTTATCGTGATTAATAGATTAACTCCATTTTGTCTTCACCCGCAGCGGCCTTCCTACATGTAAAATACATTATGTACATACATACAGTAACTTTTCGTAGTAGAAATAATGGTACCCAAGATACCCGATACCAGTTAAATCTTTTTTGCCCTTAAATCCTAGCACAGGAAACACTTTTTTCAAAAAGAATATCATTTTTCTTTACTTCTCACACTTTTTTTTACATTTATAGTATGTATGTACATGCCTGGTTCATTTCACTTAAATTTCCCTATTTGTTATAACTCATTTCGATTTTTTTCCTTTCCTTGTATAATGTACTGTCCTTTTCATCCCTGAATAAAACCTCTATTAAATGATTTATAATCAAAATGAGGAGAGGAGCTACAACTAAAATATATGCGGAGCCCCACTAGCCATATAATCCTATCAGACCAAGTTCGAAAAAAAGGGCTATTAAAGAAGAATAAAACGGAAAGTATATTTTTACAATAATCGTGCGGTTTTTTTCCTCAAATCTTTTATAACGTTATTCAATTCCTCGGTTCCAAATAGAAGCTCTTGCGTGAATGGACATTTTATATTAAATAGTTAATTACTAGTAATAAGTTACAAGTTTTCGCGTAATTATTACCATAAAGTACAAGTGTTGCGTGAAGATTTCAGAAAAATTAATGTAGTAGTAAGAATAAAGATTCGTGAAAAACTTGTGTTGTTTTTTTTAAACTCTGCTCATCCTATATTTTTTTGGCTCTAGATAAATCACCTCCGCGAAAGAGAAAGAGAGGTAAATCGTCCCGGTAGAATATCTACAATATTCCACCAGGACATTTCCCCTCTAATTACTGTAAGAATTGGATTGAAAGAATGTTTTTGTGGAAGTATATAGAATATGAAATAGTTCGTTCTTTTTTTTGTTGTTGTTGTAAAAAATAAAGTATAAAAGAAGACAACAGGCCAATGGAAATTCTTAAGAATAGCATGGGAATCATAAATTGTATAGAAGACGAGTTATTTTTTTTGTTTTGGATTATTAATAACATTGGAAAGTATGGTATATATTGTAGATATATAAATTAGAGAAGTTAGATATGTCCTCCATATTTCCTCTTGGCTTCTTCTCCCCCTCAAATAAGAATGTGGGTTTTCTTGGCTCTCTTGTAATTTTTTTTCTCTCCTTGTTTCAGTACCATCTAACAACTACATCTGCGCCTCCGTACTTTTCATGCTACTTTTTTTTTTATCACAGTCTCCGACTTTTTCCCTGGGGAAAAAGTCTTTAAAATATCCCTTTTTTGCCGGGTTTTTTAAAAATTGTTTGCAGTATCCATTTAGACACGATTATTACAATTGTATAGTATTTCTGGCAAAAAAAAACGTTTGTAAAAAGTAACCTTGATGACGGTTCAAAAAGTACGGAGCGTCTCTCGACTTTCTCCAAAAGGGAAAACTATAACCACTAAATACTCCCTTCTGGACAAAGTCGAGCCCCTACATGGACAGCCGAACTGATGTGGTCGTCGTTATATCTGCTGATGATCCTCTTCGACTTTCTATCTTGCCGTTCATAATGTTTTCCAGTCATTCCTGATGTTCTCCACGTAATAATGATTTTTCCCAGGTATTCATGAAGTTTTCTAGGTATTCATGATTTCCAGGTATTCATCATTTTTCGGTATTCATGATTTCCAGGTATTCATCATGTACTCCAGCCACAGATGCTATTCTCTGGCTTCATCTTATGTTATTCTCTGGTCACATTTATGTACTTTGGCCCATTTCCGTTTGCCACAGGACGAAAATGGTTATAAATTTTCGTCCTCCGAAATCCTTTCTTGTCCCCATGAAATCCGAAGAAAAACCTTTCAGGTATATACACCCAAAAAGCAATTCCTTTCTCCAGAAAAGGTGACATCAAAAGGTGGGAGGAATTTTTGGGTGAAAGTCGAGAGCAGATTAACGTCGACGATGTTCTGGATGGTCGTTTCTCCCTCTTTTCTTCTTCTTCTATTCGTATAGTAGTAAGTAAGCTCCTCGTAGGTCCTGGTGCTCGTTTCCCGGGCAGATGGAAGAATTGGAAGAGTTGTTTTTCCCACGTTGGAGCAGACCGATTACTATATTTGATTTTGATGTCATTTGAATTAGAAGAGGAGGAAGGATACACGAGTTCGGCGTCCATCTTGTTTGGCCCTTCGGGCCATTCCAAACTGTCACATGCTCCCGTCCGAGCTCGTCCCTCCCCCTCCCTTGGAATCCCCGCTCCCACTCCCGCCGCCCACGTCCTCGCTGTCCGAGCGCCCGAACGGGGAATTCCTTCCGCGGGGAGATAGTCCTCGGAAGTCTAGTTTGTACTGCAAAAAAAAACACAAATCTCAATCATTAAATGGACGTTAACCAAAGCAGATATAAAAAATAAAAAACAAAAATAAAAGGCAAAAAAATGGATATGGCAATAAATCCGAATTTCGGAGATACACAACCTTGAATCAAATAGCCTTACAGAATTGTAAGAAGCAACCACTTTCTATTAAAGGTCTTACTGGAGTTGAAAATGGAGAAAAAAAGAGTCAAAATGACTGTTTCTTTGCCATCAAGGTCGAGTGACACATGACAAAAAGTTGGGGTTGCTTGGACGTGTAATAAATAATTTGGTCCAACAGCAGGACCATAACGTAATATATGTACATATATACAATGTGTATATACATATTTTATATATACATATATGTATATAGAAAAAGGAGAAACTGGAAAAAAAAAAGAATGACTCCCGTACTTTGCTGGCACACTCGAAACAAGTGGTGACGACATTTGATATAACATTCATGAGGTTCTTTGTCTCTTCAATGACTGAATCCACCTTGGTAAAGGTGGCGGCCTTCCCCACCGTCGGATTCTTAACGGTGAATTGTAGTTGTTGTACCCTTGTCGGAACCTCATCCACCTTCTCCAGGAGTCCTTTCTTCTCCGAACTCGTTGGCACCTAGAAATTCCCAGAAAAAACACAAAAAAAAATCCTCTCGTAAAAAATATAAACCAAATACAAATAATAATCAATGAAAAGTCAAATACACATTTGATCCCGATTTTTTCTCATTGGATTTTTTGCTCATATAACTGTAAAATACCCCTTTTTTCCTGGTATTGAAGACCGAAAATGTCACCATGGCCCCATGAAAATCAATGACATCAATAAAGGGAGAAAATACTGAGATGGGGGGAAAATCAATGCTTATTTATGTATATTTTAGTAGCATTTTGTGATTCACACTTGTCCACCTCTTCCCCGTTAATGATAGGTACATACCGAGTCCGACCTTTTTATCGTCCTCTACCCCGCTTTGTCTTTCCAGCACGAATAAGGACGTTCCAATCAAAGGGTTTTGGCTTCCAATTAAAACACGGGATGATGAAAAGGCTGAGAAGGACGAGGGAAAACTACAAAATTTCTACCGCTCCGACCCAGAACCCGTGGGAATACAATGGAATCACATAACACTATACGATAGGATGTATACATATAGCTATTGAATAGGATACTCCCGCTTTCCAGGGAATGATCAAAAGAAAAATCCGTTTTACAACATTTTTCACGGGTAAAATACTATTGCCAACATTGGGCACAAAGGGGGAACTATTTTTTTCCTGGAGCACATTCCCGTCATTTCTTCCTACACTCCTCACTCGCTCAAATGGAGGGAGAAATGCGGGAGAGACAGCACTTTGACATTTGTAAATGCATACAGATCCAGTGCGGCGGAGTAGTAATTAACAAAGGGAGTGGAAGGGTATTTATTAGAGCGAAAAGAGTGCAAAGGGCTACAGAGGACGAGTAAATAGTGGTAGGAAACAAGGGAAAATGAGGAAGTGAGAGAGAGCGAGGAACAGAGAGGGAGAGGGGGGACAGAGAAACAGAGACGGAGGGAAAACAGGGAGAGAAAGAGAGAGAGAAAAATGGAGAGAGTTAGGAAGAATAGAGTAAGGGAGAAAGAGAGGGAAAGAAAGAGGAAAAGGAGAGAAAAAGGAAGAAGATAAAAAGGTGAAGAAACAGAAAGAGGAAGAAGACAGAAAAATGAAGAAAAAAGAAAGAGTAAGAAGAGAGAAAGGGAAAAAGTGAGAGAGAGAGAGAGAGGGAAGAAGAGACGGAGGAAAAAAGAAAGAGAGATTGAGGAAGAGAGAGAAGGAGAAGAAGAGAGAAGAAAAGACAGAGAGAAGAGATAGAAGGAAAAGAAGAGAGAGAGGGAGAAGAGATAAAGGGAAAGAAGAGAGAGAGAGGGAGAAGAGATAAAGGGAAAGAAGAGAGAGAGAGAAGAGATAATGGGAAAGAAGAGAGAGAGAGAGAAGAGATAATGGGAAAAAAGAGAGAGAGAGAAGAGATAAAGGGAAAGAAGAGAGAGAGGGAGAAGAGATAAAGGGAAAGAAGAGACAGAGGGAGTAGAGATAAAGGGAAAGAAGAGAGAGAGGGAGAAGGGACAGACAGGGAGAGGGGAAACAAAATACAGAGATAGAGAGAGGAAAAAATAGAGAGAAGAGGGGAGATGGAGATGGAAGAAGAGACAGAAAAATATAGAGAAACGGGGATAGACAGCGAGGGACAAAGAGAGAGGAAAAGAGAGAAAGAGGAAGAAAGAGTACGAAAGAGAGAAAGGGAGAGAAAGAGTGTGAGAGGAAAATAAAGAGATGAAAAGAGAGCATGGGGAGAGAGAAAAGGGAGAAAGGGAGAGAGAGAAAGTATGTATGTACATCATCAAGCTTCCATTCACATTTTTCTGTCCCTCACTTTCTCTTTGTTTATCTCGTCCCCTCTCTTTTCCGTCACATACTTTCATGTGGTATAAAAAAAACAAGTGCTCACCATGTATGAAAACTGTCGCACAACTTTGTAAAGTCTGTTAGCCTCTTCAGCAAAGTACTCGGCCTGAGTGAAAAGATCTTGGGTAGTTTTGAGAGGTCCATCACCACGAGTGAACTGGTACATGTTGAGCGCCATGTTGGACATGTTCTTCGCCCGTCGAACAATGTCATTATTCTCGTCCGAGAAATTCTCCTCCGTCCACTTGTCCGCCTCTTGCTCCAAGTCCGACGTGATCACTTGCATCTCCTTCCCAGTCTTCTCACTCTTCTCCAGATCCTGTGTTTCCTTCAAAGTACCCAAAAAAATGACCATCAGCTATTGGAGTGGACCACAACTCAACGTTAGACCCATCATAATTATCTTGTGAACCAAGACACCACCATATCCAGTGACTTCCATACAATGTTCCATTTTGCCGTAGACATTTTGTCGTCTGCACGAATCTAATACTTATGTCCATGGTACATATGTGGATAACCCATCGTGAGTTTTATATGGAATAATATTTTATAGAAGCCGCTGTACTGGAAGTAAATCATGCTGTAACATAAACTGTGGAGTTTGTCAACTAACCTTCGGATTTACCGTCTCCGCAGGATTTACCTTCACCCGCTTTTGGGTCGTACCGTGTTTCTGCATCCGGGCCGGGGTTTAAAACCGGGACAAAGACAGAGAGAGAAAGAGAGAGAGAGAAAAAACCTTTTATTAGTCATGAATAAATAAATAGAGTCTTCACTAGGTTTATTTTTTATTTTTGGAGAATCACCAACCGGGAGTTGGGCAGTTGCGTTGCATGCATACGTATGACCGTAGTCATTCTACGGGGGAAAATGTGTGACCATGACATTGAATAGGGAATTTTCATTTCACTCGAATTCTGGAAACCAGGTCTGAATTCAGTGGAGAAAAGAGGCACAAAGACAGAGAAAGCGAGAAAGAAGGAGAAGCAGAAAGAGAAAGAGAGAGAAACAGAAAGACAGAAAGTAACAGAAAGAGAGGAAGACAGAGAAACAGAGAGAAAAACAGAAGCAGAGAAAGAAAGAGAAACAGAAAGAGAGAAATAGAGAGAAAGAGAAAGATAGACAGAGAGAGAAACGGAAAGATAGAAAGAGAGAAACATAGAAGCAGA
>JAQGBT010001944.1:0-27365 GCA_034698585.1 Disparrhopalites patrizii | reverse complement strand
CAGTCATGACATTGGCAATGATCATGAACTTTCGATAAGAAAAGTGCTTACGCAGCACAACATTTAACTGCAACGCTCCAGATGATGGACGTTGACATAAACACAGAGTCATCACATTCATAACTTGCACACTTGCATTCATTACAAAATAAAAAGGAGTATGGCACGTATGCACACTCATATATTTCCACACATCGTACTTACTGTCATCAATAATTTGTCCCTGGACGCGGGTGCCCTTTTTTTCGTCACGGATGCCCCCACGTGGCTCTGTCTTCTCTTCTCTGTGATCGGCGTCACTATTATCTCGCCCTTTTCCCGCATTAATCAAAAGATCTCCAACAAATCATCTATAATAGTAGCCTCTGAGAACTTGCAAACAACTTTGTTCATGCTAATCGACCAGTGGTACAACCGGAGATTGGTCCTAGTCGGCGCCATTTCCGTCATTTGGCCAATGGCGCTGCTGGCATTTGGAACGATCTACAAAGGTTCGATTCCTTCCTTCGTATATTTTGCTGAAGCCCCACCCATGCCAGAAAATTTGCAGGAATTGAGCAAGATCCGAGAAAATATATTGACGACGATGACATTGGTGAATCAAGATTCTATGCCAGGTGAATCCTATTTTCACCAACACATAAATCGGTCCATGCATATCTTGACCGGACCTCCTTCATTGTTGATCGCTTTGCGGCAACTGGATTCAAAAGTCAATTATGTGGGTTTTAGGTTATTGCAAATTGCTATTCTCATGGTGCAGGATGAAAGCGCATTTGATATTATGAATGGGCATCGGATTGAAAATAGAGAATCTAGTCATTACCATCTGGGTATACTGCAACGGAAGCTTGGTATCTAAACATTTTTGTGCGACCCAATAAATTTAGGGCGATAAGGACTGGGACGAAATTCCCCTTCTTTAACATGGATGAAAGGCCTTGGGTTGGGAGAAACTATTTTGGGGTCAGATTCCGACAATTGTGGATGAGATTGGTGGATGCTGGGTTTTGGGAATTGTGGATTAAGAAATACAATCGATTGGTCAAGGAGGATTTGCTGCATAGGACGATCTTGACGCTTAAGTCATATGAGTACTATGGTCCGAAAATGTCCAGCTTGAAAATTACTCCTGACACCAAGAAATACCGTGACAGGGTCGTGATGATCCTAGAACGCGGGAATACTAGAAAAAATTTCGTGTGCTCGGAAAGCCCGCTTTTTGTAAATGCGGTGGATGCTTTGAATTTGGAATCTTTGAAAATCCCATTTTGGATTTGGATCATGTTTATTATCGTATCTGTCGTCGCGTTTTCTGTCCATCTTGGACTCACTAGCTGTGTCAGTGGCAGCTGGATTCCTGGAAACTACCTCGACTTCCAGACAACACCTCGCTGGCTGCTGAGATTTAAATCGTTAGTTGGCTTATAAAATCATTCACATACTTATGTTTTTTATAAATAATCTTTTCAGGGGCATTCACACGACTAATTAATAATAGTGAACAATTCACAATCTTTAGTTTTAGTGAATATTTTGAAATTTTTTCAGCCTATCCCCACGCACTGAAGATCATTTATGAAGGGATTAATATGCTGATTCAGACATTTATTAGTTTATTACTTCCATATCGCTCGGTTTTACTACCATAGTACTTCACGTTACATTACCCAAGTTGTGTCAGCGTGCAATCACGTCTCAACGTGCAAGCATTCACCGTGCAATATTATTTTCAATTCCGCTTCAATTCTAAACGTCCGACGATAGCAGTGACAGCCGCCAGGAGAAATGTTTACCTCCTCTTAACCAAAACGGAAACTTCAGCTACAGCTAAAGGTTGACGCGACATTTAATCCACTCTGGATGCAAGGACAACACTTTCCCCGGAAGCAGTAGCGCAATGCAAGTATTGGAACATATTGCTGTATTTGCATCTGCATACAAAATTGTTTAAAAGCTTTGAATTTTCCGCCGCTCTGAAATTTCAGCAACCTTCGTGTTTTCAAATGTGTTCAAGAGATTCTACAATAGTCAACTATATTGGCCGACCGAAATGTTTTTTGAAATTTGCAGTGTTTTATCAACCATCTGGTTTCCAAATGTGTTCAAGTGATTCCATAGTCAAATATATTGGTCAAGGAGATTGCAGTTAGTTTTAAGTGAAAACAATGCTGAAAAATTACAATTTTTGAGAAGAAAAAAGTCTCCGTTCAATTGCGTTCACAACCGCGGTAGAGCGTTCATTCTTTCTCAATCACTTTCTTCACAACAATCAATTCAATTCATTCAGCAGCATGTCGCGATGACGCCTAATTCACTCAATTCACTCAAAAGGCATTTGAATTTTGTGAGTGAACGCGTTCAATCAATGAATTGTTGCATGTGTGGCTTTGTCGCAGTTCATAGCACGAAAGTATTACATATACCGTGACATTAATTGTACGCAGTTCCGAAAGCCAGCTCTTTCACAAAGCACTAGAGTTGTTCTGCAATCAATAAAAATTGGTTTGGGGGGGGGGGGAATGTGAACAATCCAAAATTCGGATTTTTCGTTTTTTTTTTAATTTTGGGAAGTAACACAATACGCTGAATTTATCCGGTAGTCATTATAAATTTATATTAGGACCAAAATTTTAAAAAATCCGAAAAGCGACCCGCTAACTCGCTTCAAGGAACAAGCTTGCGCATGTTGATTGTATATAAATAATAGCATCATGACATATGTATAAAACCCTTGTCGGACGTGTCTAACGCACAATTATGGGTATTTCCATGTCACGAACACGAATAGCAGTGCCATGTCCAGCTATATACTGTGGAGTCTGTCTATAACAACATTGAAGCAAATGGCGAAAAATATTGTTACATCTTTGCAAGTGATGGCTCTCAAAAATTTATTTGAATATTTTTGCCCGAAGAGTGTGCCGTGCGGATGCGTCAACGTGCTTGTGAGCCTTTTAGAGTTAGAGTTACTTGCCAGAATTGCTAATTTAATGTTGTTATTGCAACAAAAACCATTAAGAAGTGTTTTTATTTAATGCACCGTAAACTTATACGCTAGAAACAAGTTCTGCAAATTTAGTTTGGTCTGTGCAGGCAGAACCAAGTGTCGATTTAACTAAAAATTCTCAATTTGGAACTAGGCGCGGAGAACTCGCCATAACTTGGTCAATTCCTGTTTGATGTTCATAGGAATATTTTTGATGGATTCACAATAAAAATCTGCTTAGTCTCAGAACCCATTATGATGTTATCGTTTTCATCACGGACTTTCGATGACATCCTTGTGTAATCTAAAATACGGTATCCAACTCGGTAATAAAGTTAAAGGTATAGTAGAAATATTCGGTTAAACACGGTAATCTCATGGATAGCATCTTCTGTTAGTGTGCTCGTCGGTAACTTATTGTATCTTTTCCGAGGTTCTCAATTGGAAAAGAAATATGCAATACGTCAAAATCGTAGCGGCAACCTGCAAAAATTACAACCACGAATCTATTAAATTGTGATGTCTATTCTGAAATAGTATTCATATTTAATAATTCCTCTTAAAACAATTTAATGGGGTTGGTATGCAGTAAGAATGGCAGGAAATACATGCAACAAAAAAAAAGTTGGCGGATCGCGACGGAGCGTGACTGACACTGTGACACGTGTTTTATAGGTTTTTTGTGCAAGGAATATCCATCAATCCCAAAATATTAAATTTTTGCCATTATTTCATTTGGGGGTTATAATTAATTTAATGAAACTGCATTTGTGTTTCTCTACTTATACATAAAATACATATGTACACGAATATGAAACATGCATAGGTACTCTCAATAAACGTTGGAAACACACAAAAACATAATTGCTAGATTTATAGAAGCTCGGACTCACCCCTGGGATCAAGCTGTTATTAAACGGGAACAGGTCAAGGGCCGTGAGGTCCCAAGTCCAGCAATATATCCAGGAGATGATTTTGGTTACCTTCATACCCCAAAAATGCATGATCAATTCTCTATAAATATCTAACAAATAAAGTTGAACTAATAGTTGTGACCTTTCCAAAATCTAGTATATATATACCTGCGAGTTGAGGGCCTCCGAAGTCACCTCGATGTCTTGTAGACGGCGCTTCTGGATTAAAATCTGTAATCGTAAGTATAATCCTGTACGCACGATAATTCATAATTTACTGACATATTCTGTACTCTTGTTTGAAATTATTGCTATTCTGTTTCGAATTTAAATTAAAATTTCTTGGAAAGCGAGATTATATTACGCATATACAGTCTACATGTGTGTTGGTACGTACATTGATATATTCCTTCTGTGTGCAAATGGAAATGAAACAAATTGAATCAATTGAATGGCTTTGAAGTCCTGTAAATAGTACCAAGAATTGTTCTAAATGGAACTAATTTAATTCTCAAAACATAGCTACTATATTTTCGGCTGCTACGTAAAAACATGCTACTTACGGCGGATCGCAAATAATTGCCAAAACCCGCGACAAAGAGAAGGGAGCTGGCGTACATAAGCTGCGTGAGATCTCCTTCCCGATTCTCATCCTGGCTCAGAGCATCTCCAAAGAACTGGATTAAGGTGAGGGAGCAATTAAAAACAATAGCCAATGCATAAAGTCCGCCGATCTTCCCAAAATTGTCAAACGCCTCCCGAATTCGGAGAAATTCCTGGATAAATTTGTCATATTTAGACGATTTCTCAAGTTCATCCTCATTCTCGATGTCCCTTGTCACATCCCGAACACTGCTGAGATCTGGGAAGACGGAAATGGCTTGGTCATACCTTCTATAGTCGTACTTTTTCTCGTCATCGTGCCCCCGAGACTGAGAGGAATCCTCCCGAATCTTCTCCAGTAATCTATCCACGAAATCTTGGAGCCAAGCGAGAAGCGTGACGCCGAAGACCCCCAAGAACAAGAAGACATTGCTGAAGGACATTGTCGGGGAAATCCGAATGGACATCTCCACCAGGAACACCCAGCCGGCCGTTGGAGGGAAGAGCACGAGATGGCGCTCCGTTTTCTCAAAGACGCCGGGGAGCTTCAATCCCACGAAAATTAGAACCAACGCCGCGAGGCCGCCCAGCATCAGAATAAATGCGCAGATGACAGCAATCTTCGATTTGAATTCCAGGGCCCAGAAGCCATACTTGGTTGGAAGGACGGCGAGGAAAAGTGCGAGGATCTCTTTCCAATACACCAATGTGCTCACCCGAATCAGGACGTCCGTGAGAGAATCCGCGATGTAGGTTAGGCAGAAACCAATGTGATCCGACAAATTCGGACTCCCCGTCAAATCCTCCAGGGAATTGTGAAGGAAAAAATCGGTCGTGAGCAGGACGAATAGTATGAGCATGGCTACGTGAAGTACCAAAGCTATGGCGAAGGAGACGTTTAATCTTCTCCAAGTGATCTCATCCAAAGGTCCCGGGCTTTTAGTGGTGTTTGGAGTGGGAATAAAAAGGGTAAAGCGACCGTACAAACGTGGGAGGTTTGTGAACAACATCATAGCGGCTGTATGCGTGCCGAAGTGCCTTACTTTATTTTCATTTTGAATTTTTCAAATCACTCTTGAAATAGTCTCAGGAAAAAACAAATTCGCAATTAAACTCGACCATTTTAACGGTTGATAAATAGCTGATATTTTCAAAATTGAACTTGGTAGCGAAATTAAAATCGATAATTCGAAAATTGAGCTGGAATCTATACAAGCAACTCTAGTAAGGTCTAGCTCAAAACATTTTGATGGGTTTGATATTGCATGTATTTTGGGCTAAATCTTCTAAAAGTACATATATAAAAAATTACTTCCGTTAAAGGGAAGAGTAATGTAATGAAGGGAATAATAAAGAAGGGAGCAAACATTTTACTAATAAATGCTTCTGGATAGTTTGGCGTGTACGTATGCAAAGGTATGCATTTATGTAAATTGCAATACAACAAAAACATTTCATCAGCGATTAAAAGGGGGAACTCCCTTGAGGTAAATATTTGTTTTCGCCACTACGATTAGAAAAAATTGTCTTTGTCATCATTAATGAGTAGAATATTGATGTTTTTCATCCGAGGGAAATCCAGTCTATCTCTTGCAATATAGCCATACCCATACCCATCCATATATGAAAGCTATAGTTCAAAAGCGGCTAGCAAGTCCATTTCACAAAGTTTCCAGCAGAGACGAAGGCTCGTTTCCTTAATCATGTGTTCTCATGGACAAAATAATAGTTGGAAATTTTAAAAAAATATCCCTTCACAAAATGTGAGGTCTGAAAAACGAATGGGTGAAACCTCTCATCGACTACATTCTTGCGAGAAAATAAACATTTTGACGAAGGATTTAAGCTGTATTGGAACTATATTATTTTTATGTATTTCCCATGTTACCAATTTATGACGATGGAAGATAACACGTTGAATAAATGTATTGGTTCCTCTAGGCAGATTCAGGCATCGCTTTTATCAGTCGTTTTTTTTAACTAATCGTAAGTGCGGAAATTTTTTGCTAGAATCAAAAGTCAAAACGTGGTTAAGCATAGTCGGATTTAAATAAAACATATTTTGTTAGATTCGTCATTACATTCTGCGTATCATGCTGTTCTTTTACGCTTTTTTAACTATATCTATATAACCATACAATTATTGTTCCTTGGATCAAAAATGCAAAAATCGATTTTGCAAGGGATTGTTTATTCAACATTCACGTACATAAATTATCTTTGTTGTTTGCTCGTACTAATTAAAATACGCCACGAATGTGGGGAATCAGATAAGGTTGTTAATTTTTGTCCTTTGTCAGACCATTCTTCGGAAATAACATATTACTGATCACAATTTGCTCTAATCTACAATATATTATAAAAGCTAAACAATAGGAAACTTTGAGTAATAATAACTTTCGGTATAGATATAAAACTAAAGTCGCAATTCCAACGAACCGAAAGTCAATTCCTTAATAAATTGGCAGAATAATGTTTAATTAGATTAATGACTCATTTCCCCCATTAAAGATTCAGCGGGGATAATTTTCAAAATGAACGGGTTCAAGCTACAATTATTTTTTTCCGGTTGCGTCAAGAACACTTCCGCTTTGGAGATATCCACGTCATGCGAGCTATTTCTCGTTTCTCACCCTTACTGTACATGTACATCATTGTTAATGCTAGATACACAAAAGCCGCTATAGGGATGTACAAATTTCCTTCAAGTCATATGTATACAATTTTGTTATCACTCATCCTATGACATCCTATGACAAATCTACCGTGTAGATTTGTCCTTACAAAAGTAAACCTTGCTTTTCCTTATTTCACAGTAAATACAGCTACTACATTTAAGGCATATAAGTATACTCTTTTATTCTCATGGAAGATGAAAGACTGACAAACATTTAGTGCAATATTACGTAAAAAAAAGATTCAATCCATTAGCATTATCCATTAGTATGACTACATTTGCATATTATAATTAATTAATAATTATACTATATCTATCAGAGTTTGAAAATTAAAATTATGGTGTTCTCCCGAACTATTGGCCGCGTTATTAAATTCAGTTTTTGTCTAGATTTCTAAAGCAATTTCTGGACTAGATCGAATTTAAAAACAACAGCAATTGCGTTTAACACGACGGTTGCTAGAAGCTGATAACCTATAAACAGATTCTTAAACGGATATTGTTAGCGAAGTATCTATTAAGAATTAGTTTCCCAAATGAGGATGAAATCCCACGGATAGATTTACCACGCACGTGACCACGAAATGCACAAATTCGGGTGTAGACGTCCTCTCCAGAGTTCGAAATGATCCCACCCTCACAGCTACCGGCCGAATAGATTTTACAACTCGTTTCCCGAATTTTCGAACGATCACAATTTGGCTATTAAGCCCGTTCATAACAAGACAATTTCTCTTGATCTGCTCCATCCTACTAGGGAAGGAAAAGGCTCGGTCGTATAGCAGAACGTATTCGCACAGAATGACCACAAGCATGAAAATGTTGATGAATGTGAAAACAAAATCCAGGAAGAAGTACTGGGACGAGATGTAACCGAAGGCAATACATGCCATGAGGAAGGTGCATTTGGACACAAAAATAATGGATGCAAAAATCCCGTTGAAGATGCATACACTCACTTGGACTTTACGGCAAGACTTGACACATGTAGTAAATCCACTGTAGGAACCGTTGCTGAAGGATTTAGTGGATCTATATAGAAATAACTATATAGCTAATTGGTCATTTTTAAGCTCAATGACGACATTTATACACAGAAAAATTCATAAAATCTGGATTATTGCTGAAAGGTGCAGAAATCAACAATGATTGTTGTAAAAGGACGTTTTTTAAACAAAATAATGTGCATACAGTCGAACCTCTCTATAACGGGCCCCCTTATAACGGTTTCCTCTCAATACCGGTGGCTGAAAATGCTTCCCTCAAAAACTTTCTCCAATTGTTAACATAGAAATTTCTGTTCTCTATAACGATTTTTCGTTATAACGGGGAAAATATGCTGATTCAAGAGGAACCGTTATAGAGACGTTCGACTGTATTTTTAAACAGAATAAATCTTGCCTGTCCTCCAAGTCCTGGAAAGCGCTGGTCATTTTCAGGAAATACATTGCTTGGACCATGATTGTGAATAGAGCAGTGACAGTCACACGACCAATGAGTGCCTGCTCCAACCACGCTATTCCTTTAATTGACCAGACGTTTGTCACCATCCACAAGCTGGAGATGAAGGCCTTATTCATGGGATTGAGCAGATATTGAAGTGCAAGCATGAAAACGGTTCCAGCAATCACGAGAGGGAATCCCAGTAGGAGTAGTTCCAGGAGAGAGTAGGAAAGGATGGGTCGCTTTTGGCTGGACTGATCCTGGAGGAACATTTCCCTGCACACAATATTGCATTCTTTCGGGGATCGATGGAGCATCTTGAAATTCCAGTAGATTACGGACGGAAAGCCAAGGGTTATTGCAAGGTGGTAGGGAATATCCTTGAGGACGATATCATTGGGTGACAACAGCACTTGAAGCATTCGCACCAAGAGAAAAATAGAATGAAGGATTGTGATTAAGGAATAAAGGAGATGCAGTCGGAGCTTCCAGCGCGCTCTTCCGAAGATGATTTCCGCCTTGCCGATGTCAATATCAATTGGGATAATCCCCATTTGCGCCAATGCCTGTAAGGTTACGAGCGTTTGTCGGATTTCGGATTTCCTGAGCATATTGATGTTAAAAGAAAATTAGCTGGAAAAAATTGAAAAGCTTTCTTTCACGTTCAGTTTGTTCTAGTTAGTAAACCGGAGTTAATGGCTGCCGGGCAACAGACAATGTTATTCTGTTTTTGTACAAATTATCATTAAAAAAAACCTTTCGCTTGCTGGTAAGTTTGATGAATGTTTAATCAACTGCTGCACTTCTCGAGTCGTATTAAGACTGTTCTGCAGCTATGTGGAGTTAAATACTAGAACACTATACTTTGAGCTTTCCTCCGGGTTTTCAATTACGTTTGCGATACCGCCTGATTATGATTACAAACGCAAATATTAGTTATCCATATATTCCTATAGTTATACTATTCCTCCAGCCTTTCATAATAATTGTGTATGATTGCAAGTACGAATATTAACTATTAAAATTACTTTCCGCTACAAACCAATAGTGGAGTCCATATAGAACAACTCTGAAGGGCGAAAAAAATGTTATAGGGAAAAGTTGTTATGTAGAACATTATATATGCACCTTACATGTACGAGGGGCTGGCAAAATAATGTTGTTATATAGAAACTTGTTATGGAGAGACTCCGCTGTACATGTACTTATTTCATCGTCCTGGGTTTCCGGGGTATTTAAATACGACAGATAAAAGAGAAGTCTTATAATTTTGGTCAACTTGGTAATTGTGGCCACTAACCAGTTCAATCACAAATTATGTGATTATGTGTAAAAGAGATGGGCAAACTTAAAAGAATTAGTTCCTGCCCATATTATTCATAAACTATGGACAGTCAATTCATGACAATGTAATATTTTTAAAATCCAAATCTGATATTCATTGGGCATTCAAATGCAGTGAACTCGCATATAGTTAGTTTTGTTTTCAATAATTTTTCCAGACCGGTTTATGTGACTGTTAAAATAGGATTCACGAGACATTGAACCTTGATTCACCAATGTCATCGTCGTCAATATATTTTCTCGGATTTTGCTCAATTCCTGCAAATTTTCTGGCATGGGTGGTGCTTGAGCAAAATATACGAATGAAGGAATCGAACGTTTGTAGATAGTTCCAAATGCCAGCAGCGCCATTGGTCATATGACGGAAATGGCGCCGACTAAAACCAATCTCTGGTCAAACCACTGGTCGATTAACATGAACAAATTTATTTGTAAGTTTCAGAAACTGCTGTTATACTGGATTTGTAGTGTACCTTTCGATTAATCCAGGATAATGTGGAGCAAATCAAACTAACGGCGATTACGGAGAAGAGAAGACAGAGCCAGGTGGAGGCTTCCATAACGAGGAAGAGGGCGCCTGCGTCCGGCGACAAATTATTGATGACTGTAAGTACGACTGCGTTCATGTGAACGCACGGAAATATGTGACACGTGCTCAAAAGGGTAACGTGCCGGATGCATATATTCGCATGTTTGACAAACAATTTCATGGACATACAATATTGAAAGGATTGGTCACGGGTCACTACGGCATATTTGCATGCCAAGGTCGAATTCCTTTTTTTTTTGGCTTTATTGGCGAAGAATGCCATACTTCACTCCTGTGAAGTTTGCGGCGGAGAATTTGTTCGACCGCTAAATTTTGCGTCCCAAATTCTGACTCATGATCTTGGCAAGGAATACTCACGCTACGTTAGTCCAGTCTTATGAAACCAGAAAAGAATGTTTTTGCAATACTCACATATTTTATCGTAGTTGTATCCTCATAACAATATAGAATATGCAAAGAATGCGGGAAATCATATAATTTCCCAAATTTTTGGCCATTGTTAGACCTTTCTTCGGAAATAACATATTACTCAACAAAATTGGATGTAAGGCTGTAATGTACAAATGTACAATATATAAAAGCAAAACAACAGAACACTTTGATTAATAATATGTTTCGGTACGTGTAGAATTGTCCTAGGAAAATTTCGTTGCCCTTACTATGTGTATAGACTGATAAGTGATAACCTGATAACCATGGGTGTATATCAACGTACAGTGCAATATTCCAAAACGCTAATCTATGTTTTCCGCAATGTGCAAAATGGAAAATAATAATGATCAAGATTAGTCAAGTTATGGCGACTTTTTACCGTGATGTGACGATGCTAAAAGCTAAAAAGCATAGTAAAGAGTGCATTATATTTTATATTTGAATCAGATTTCTATTATCTGTCTAGATCGAATTAGGCGTGATTCGATCGTTCAGTAGTAACAATTTAATCCACAAAAACATTAATGTATTCAGTTTAACTGTCTTTTGGGGCTTAGTAACAACTGAATCTCGAATTGTTTCATTTGGTTGATTGAACATTGTGTTGTATAAACGTGTATACACCAATATTACACACAGGAGGAGTGTCCTACATGTACACTGGCCTCTCTCTATAACAACTCTCCTTATAACAACTTTTTCTCGATAACAAATTTTTTTTTCAGCCCTTCATATATGCTGTAGTATACATATTAAATGTTCCACATAACAATTTTTTCATATAACAACCACTTTTGCCCTTCCGTTCAAGGTTGTTATAGCGAGAGTCCACTGTAAATGTATTACTTCAGAGAATGTTTGAATAAATCAATACTGTATAAAGTCATTTAAGGTAGTCCACACACGACTCCAAGTACAATTTAGTATTTATAGCAACCAAATATATTATGTACATACAAAATTAATACGGGCTTTGCTTTTGGAGTATTATGCACTCGTTGACTTGAACACAAAAGAATATTTTAGTTTTTGTATACAAAAACTCAACATAAACGTAATATGTATATATTAGTATGTTTATTGTTTATGTTGTTACACGCATCATACAAACGGTAAATACCATATATGTATATACATATACATATGTATGATCGTGTGTATATATATATATATATATATATATATATATAGGTACGTATACATTATTTGAATCTCTAAGCTTATTAATGGATTTCTATTATATAAAAATAAAGTGTACGTACATAAAATAATTTCTTCAGAAGCGTTCAAGCTTCCCCACAAAGAACTTGATTTCCGCTGGCCAGGACTCCGTTTGTAAATCCTCAGATATCATCTTCAGTTCACGAACATCCGGCAATCTTGGGTGACTCATCAGCATCATCCGCAGCTCGGGGTCCGTGGAACCTTTGACTATGAGCCGTTTGATTCCTGTTATTCCAATGATAATGACATGCAATTATTTCGTTTAAACTCTAAACGCTTTTCCGACTAGGCTGGTTATTGATGCCAATGATACAGTTTGTTAGTTATGATAAACAAGCGTTTGATGAGCTAAGGACCTGCACGTAATCATGATGATATAGTGTTGGCACTAATATTTTCATGCTCAAGCTCCCCTTTTCGTTTGGGAATATCCGACCTTTTTCCTGTGTTAATTAAGTGGCTCAAACGAATTCAGTTCAATGATTTAATTCACTTTTTAAAATTAATTTCTCATTTTGAATTTTTATATTGTATCAAAATTTGAAGTGTTTGAACGGAATCCCTTTTCTCTTGGAATTAATACGCGAATATATAGGCATAATTCTATTATTATTTATAATTAATATAAAAATACAAGCAGTATGCTAATTCCGACTGGCAACCTAACTTATGTTTTATATTATGAATTAAAATTTATGCTTTTGGCCGGCAAAAATATCTATTTCTATGCATATGCTTTAAATTTTTATGATTTGTATGAAAATAGATCTTGACTTTCCAGAGAATGTCCAAATTTTGAACACAATTAATTTCAGTGATTTCATTCTCTTTCATTTCACAAAATTCAAAAGCATCTTTCAGGATTTGGAAGACACCATTGTCTTCCTTTTTTAAATATACTTGTTTTTCGAACTATGCCTTATTTTTGCTTGAAAATCGATCGTAAAATGTATAAACCTAACTGACGATACAGCACAAAATGTTCCAAAGCCAAGCAAAAATCGGTTTCGTTTATTCTTTGGCCTGGTCATAACCATTGGCGTCACTAACCAGATCAAACATTATCCGACCGACCGTGAAAATGCAATTACAAGTACATTCGACCCTCTCTATAACAGCACCTTATCTGCACCAGCAAAAGTGACCTTATAACGAACTGCGGGTATAGAGAATTAGTTAGAAAATATTAAAATTAATTAATTAAGAATATTTTTAGGCTCAACTTTGATAATTTTCCAAATTCTAATCATATTTACACGATTGGACGTAAATATTTACATTTTAGCGAGAAAATAATAAAATTGTGCTGGTATATAAATTTCCGGTGCTGTTATAGTGAAAAAGGTAATGTCATTGGGATACCTGACTTAGGCGCTACTGCTGTTATAGGAAGAAAATGTTGTTATAGTGAGAGGAATGTGACCCGAGGGAAGACAATACCCTGCTGTTATAGAGTAACGGCTATTATAGCGAGTGCTCTTATAGAGAGCGCACTTTACTAGGTAAAGCTGTAGGGGGGATTCAGCACTGCTGTTATAGAGTTAGTGCTCTTATAGGGAGGGCCGGTAAAGGGAGAGTCAACTGTATAGCGTCAATGTCAAATTTGTGAAATTAAAAGAAGTATCGTCGGGCGAGCTTCACTAAAAACTGAAATGCAACCTTACCTCGTAATACAACTGCGTCCTTCCTAGTAAAATCCACACGAATCACATGACTGTTCACCATCAGCTCCTCCATCAGGAGTCGGCAATGCTGTGGGAGGCGTAGGTTCATCTCGGAGTACAGAAGGGTCTGGAGCCCCTGGATTTGAATGTGATAGTAATCCGGTCCAACAGGGGAGCATTTGGAGGCCTCACTCAAGATTTCCCAGCGTCTTAAATTAGGAAAAATCCTCCTCAACATCACCATGGCAACTTGGTTTCCTTCGTATGTAGCAATACGGGCTGAGATCATGTAGAAAGCGATTTTCTCCAATTTTGAACACACTGGGAGGTCCTTGTGATTGAAGGTCAATATACCCTGCAAGGCCAAGACACTCACATGGAGCTCCTTCAGTTTCGGAGTCTGCCTAATCCAGGAGTCCCAGTCGTCCCGGAAGACCTTGGCGGTATTCCGGGCAAATTTGGCAGTTGCCACGGACAGGAATTCCAACTGAGGGAAAAGAGGGAAATCCTGTGCTAGCAAAACGTCCTGAGAAAAATATTTGAGGATCAGATTTTTGAGCGTCGGCGCCGCTTGGATGACGACCGTTTGAAGGATGTCGATGGGGAAATTGATTTTGGTTAGTACCAAAGAGGTCAACATGGCAGGGCAATTATGGGGCTGAGTCAATTGGTCCAAGAGCAAGGGAGTGCCCATGTGCCAGAAGTCGTCACAGATTAAATGTTGGATTCGGGATAAATCCAGCATCACCGGCAAATCTCCCATATCCCTCTCTACCTTGAGAGCGCGGAGCTTGGGAGAGCGCTGGAGGAGGGCTTGGAGGGTTAACAATAATTTGGCGCAATCCCTCCGAACCACGCTGGGACATCCCCGGTCAAGCCACTTGGGGAAGGACGCCCCGAAATAGTGGAGTTCCGGGAAGACCAAGTCCTTCTTCTGGCGCATCACACTGGAACAAAATGCTATGCTACTTTCCTGGAATTCCAGGTGAGTCACAGATGCGGCACAGGCCCGGATGATCTCCTTGCAGATCTTGCGAAAACCCGGGTCGAAGAAGAGGAGGTCGCCCGGGAGGGTGATTTTCTTGAGGGCGGGGAACAATTGGGGATTGTTGGAGAGTTGGGTCATCACAGAATTCTTTTTGTCGTCATTGAGGAGGAGATGGATTTGATGGAGAAGGGTGGGGAGATTCCGGACTTGGGCGCTCCTGTGCAGCCTCACGAACTCCAGAAGGGAATGAGCCGTGCTGTGGAAATCCCGGTGGAGGGCATTCCGTTGATTGTTGCAGTTGATGGGGATGTAAATTTGGTTGTCCTTAGTCATCTGCCGACACACTTCCGCATTCCATAACTTACAGACTAGCCGAACGAGCTTCTTTTCCTCAAAGTTCAAGTTCCTCAAAATGTGCTCCAATATCTGTTATGAGAGGAATAGAAATCATTGTCATGAGAATTGTGGCGGTATTTGACCGGTTGCTGGCTTACTGCATAACTTCGAATCTCAGCATTAATAAGATAAGTGTTGCTCTCTGATACTATAACAATTTTTACGAAAATAGGCCTCTCATTCAATAAAATAAACGTTTTGCCTATTATCGTTCCTCTAGTAATTGTTTTAACCTTAACTATATCAGGGCTGGTAATTTTTATAATACGAATTCTAATTCCGATTTAAATTCCAGCACAAATTGATTACCGATTCCGATTAAAATTCTAATTAGTTCATATCGGAGATAAAAATTCGATTCTAATTAATCCATATTCGTAAAAAAAAATTAAGAATTCCGATTCCAAAACCGATTCCTGGATACAAATTTTATAATACAAGCAATATATTTATTTACTCTTCGGAAAATCGTTTTTTAATACTTTTCCTTGGATTCTATTTTCTGAACCACTCAAAGCTTATCAGGGATCACATTTTTCTCGGTTTTGAGCATATAATATGTATATGCAGAAAGAAAACTAAATTAATAGTCGCCAATGTCAATTGTTTCAGCAAGCTGCCTTCGTCTGCTTGATTAAACCACAAGTTAAATAATATGTACATATGTAGGTTGACCTATGAGCGCCCCAACTATCTTGTCCATTTCAGTTATTTTTTGGACTTATATACAATGTATGTACATGTATACATATATATAATTAAATTAAAAATAACATGATTAAAGGCGCGATCATTTCTTTTGCATTTGCATTTGTTTTGATCCCTCAGTACTCGCGCAGTAGGTACATATTTGGGTTTTTAGCATATTTTTAATTAATGGTTTTTAGTAGCTATTATTTAGTGGTTTTGTCTGCAGTGTATTTGTCCAGCGCCCTGTTACAAGCTCTTATTTTAATAGTAAATAAGAATGGAATAAAACCCTCAGACAATCTCTCTGTGGCCTCCTCCTCAGACTATCTGGATATCCCTGCTCGTAGTAACACTTCAAACGTTCAAACTCTAATTGTCAGCTTCTCCCTCACCCTGTATTCCATTGCGTTTCAATTATTGGCCACAGACTAATGCACAAGCATTAGTCTTAATTGTTTCCCATACACCTTCTTCCGAATCAAAACCTATCTACCACAAGAATATAGCTTTAACATGAGCATCCTTAACATAACAGAGTCTAACTTGCTATGGCCTTGTTTGTTTAATATCGTAATTCAAATTTAATGACGCAAGACGCAATCTCGCAATTTAACTTGAAATATAGAGCACAAATGTTTTGAATAAAAGTGTACCTCCGTTGGCAAATCGTTAATGGTAAGGCCTCCTACTGTCAAGCCTTTTGACTCTGAATTTACTCCCGGGTTCTGCTCGCAAGGTTCGTCTTTATCCAGGCAGGACTTATGAAAGGGAAGCGGCCCCTCCATGTCGATGTCTTGGCTTGACCAGGAATAATTGTGTCCAATAGCTTCGATTGTGGATTTCTTGGAGAGATTATTGAACCGCTATAGAGGGTCAAACGGAAACAAAAATAGGATTGATCCATTTGAGTGAGTGTGTGGGTTACTTTACAAAACCCTTCAAAAACTGTATAGGTCTTATTTGACAACAATTGTAAATAATTAAGTAAGGAAATGCTTCAAACGACGAATTGTAAAACTAACCTTTAACTTGCACAATGATGTCCCGCTGACAGCTAAATAGCGTTGCGTTATAAAAAATAATTATGGAACAATTTTTTGGTTTTACAAATACATTTTCCTTGTAGCAATTTGGTTGCTGCTTCAATATACTGTAGCCCTGTTGTTGGATGGCAACATGGGATTATATAGAAGACGGATTGCTTTCGTAAATGCTCAATTCGGACGTCATTTACGGAATTGCGATTGATGTAATTTACAAAATCCGATTGTCCTTGCATGTGAAATGACCATGCCGGTAAATTGTGGAAAAAACGCTTAGACACTCACAAGAACCATGAGCTGGCCTCTCCAATGTGTTTATGCGTGTAAAAGTGGGGAAAGGGCGGTTTTGAAGCGAGAGGAAATTTGCCGCCACAGCTGGTTTTTGCGTCGCTTTACCTCCTCTATAGAAAAATGCCCCTTTTGGACTCTCATTCACTTTTGGGCCTTTCTCTGTTTTCTTTTGTGTCCACTATACACAGGCTATATCACATACAAAAAAGATGATAAACATGATAATGATAAGCAAGACCCGTTTCCCTTAACTCTACGTTCCCCCAACCGCACAGAATAGAAGCAAACCCATAGCAAAATTTTGAAACTGTGGTTGACATTGAAAAGTCATAAATGCATATGTAAATTTTACATTGTACATGTAAATTTCGGATGATGTAAATTTGTCTTGCAGATGGTAATTCGCAGTTGCACATTGACACGTGCAAATTTGTCATTTAACATTAGCTCAAAAACAGGTTTGTTCCGGTGGTTTTTTTATTACAATTATAAATCGAATATTAGATTTAAAACCTATAGTCATTTAAGAATCACAAATCCAGAAATATCGTACATAAGGATTACATATGACTGGACTAACATATATACCTCCATATTTAGCAACATATTTGATGAAAACGTATTATCCTGTGGCTATTCTTATTGATGAGTTTTTGACAACAAAACAAATGATGAAAAACATAAATAACCGCCATTTATAATTTTATATTAGCATTGAAGTAAAAAAAATTAATCTAACTGTACATTGGTGGTCAAAGCGCATTTAAAGTTTAGAATAAACTGCCAAAATATTTGGTGCAAAGCAAGTGTTAAACTCGGTGAGAAATGTGCGTATTAAACATACGCAAAATTTCTGCACTGTGAATCACATTTTGATATACATTTTATCACATACACATTTGATCTTTTGCGTCTTTTTTTAGGCATAAATATGATTTCTTGCTTCGAGATTTTATACTATGTTTCAAACATAATATGATATGTATTTTCAAGGCATTGACGGATTACAAGAATTTGATTTCGGTTTACGCTGGAGGGCCGAAGGCTAAATGTGTTTTACCTCCGTGTTTTATTATTATGCACATGCACAGGTAAATAGAAGTGCCGGTATTAAAAGGTACACGAAAAGAATAGTAGCTGAAAGAGGAAGGTTAGAAGAGAACCCTTTCATTATAGTCACTTGTGATTCTAAAACAAATAGGTGCGGTCGCATGCAATGCGAGCGTTGACCAGTGCAATTTTAATCGGAACGACGTCAATAATTTCTAATTTTTTGCGCATATAATGAGCAATTACAGTATAATAAAAATTTGCATTCGTTTCGGCGGAAATTGTCGGAAAGACCTTGCGCCAAAATTCCGTTCGCCATTGCATCATGCAATGACATTGTGTATTCTATACATATGCTAATATCCATTCAAGGAGTTTTGGCCCCTATACTTAAAATGTATCTTAAGTTCATCTATCCGAGACCAGAACCAATACAGTTAGTGATAGATATTGAATAAACTGTGAAGATGTTGGAGTCACTTCCAAAATAAATTTCCAATTCAATAATTTTATCAAAATCTGTTCATACATACTTTATAGCTAACTCGCCACTAAAGTTGCTAGAAACCGCAGGGTATTAATCCCGATTATATTAATGCCGGATTATAATCCCGGGATTACGGATTCAAATTACGTAATCCGAATCCGTAATCGAAAGAGTTTAAAAAAATAAAGTAATCCGTAATCTCCGAAAAAATAAACCACTATGTACATAACTGCATTCCAGCTGAATTTGGTGGCTTCGATTACTATATATTTGTCGGCGACGAAAAATTTTGTCTTCAATTTTGACAATGCCATTTTATTCAATAGCTGTAAGACTTGTATTTTTGAGATACAAGAGTATTTGAAATATTTTTGAACGCATTTTCTCCTGTATAATGATTTGTCGACAAAAATTGTGTGTAATCCGTAATCCATAATCCGGGATGACATTCCATAATCCGAATCCGTAATCCAGAATATAAAATAATTTAGTGTCATCCGTAATCCGGTGGCTATGCCATGCTGCACTTGTAATCCGTGTCGTGAAAATAAGATAACAATAAATGCGTAACTCCACAAAATTCTGTGTAAATCCGCAATACCGTATGGAAACAGTAACACGTCCAAAAAACATTTGGCACATCTATAGGCAGAATCTGACATCTACGCGCGTATTTAATAAAAAGAACTTGGCATGGAATATCCATAACCTGGGCAATTCTTGTTCGGTTTGAATGGAGATTTTTTTTTATGAGATGCACAATAAAATTCTGCTTAGAAAACACAATCATGAAAACAGGATTTTCAAATTGCTGCACTGAAGTTGGGATTCCCATTGCGATATATGCACTGATTATTCCAACTTGTAATTTGTTAATATAATCGATTCCAATTCGATTCCAATTAATTATATATCAAGTTTATATAAATTCCGTTTAACAACTCAATTTCGGTTGGAAATTCCAATTCCGGTTGACTGCCTTATTATTGTTATGTTATTCATTATTCATTAATGTTTTGGTCATGATGGACTTGTACACTGTGGATGTTATTGTTTCCCTTTTGCAAAATCATTATAAAAAACAAAAAACAATATAAAAAACCGAAAAACGGTTATTCGGTGGACTCGTGGACTTCCTATTTTAATGGATATTCTTGGATTAACATTAAATACGGGGTTGGTGAAAGTTGTTATTAAAAGCCGCAATTCGAGATTTCCTTGTCTTTGGCATACTCCACTCGCCATATTTAATTTCCATACATGCTTTTCTATTTCTCATTTTTCCCATTTTCTCATTATATACTCATAACATCCACATGGTGTTAACAACAAACAAAGGCAAGGTAAAAGCTCGGATTAAAGAGTAAAAAGCAACATTTACAAAATAACTTACAGTACAGTTGGATGAAACACTCCTAAAATTCAAATTTTTGTGTGTCGCTATATTTGAATTTAAATGCGGCTTCTGAATGGCTCAACTTAAGAGCAAAAGTTGCATGATGACGCTGTTGATAATATGGAACAAAGTGAGGACTGTCGTCCTTTGAATCCCGTACAAACTGCCAACTTTGATCCCGACGGGGAAAAAGGATTTCAAAATCTTCCGGTCCCTCGGCCCCACGACGTCATTCCAGGACCTGACAAAAGACAATGACCAACGATTGATATTTCCCAGGAGGGTATAAATTACTCCTAGGACGAAGAACCACACGACACTCCAGAAGGGAAAACCCCAATATAAATATTCAAACATCTTCCCGTAACACTTCAAGGAGATGTAGATCGCCTCTACGTGGAAAGAGGCCTTGAAGAGGACGAAGGCCGGGAAGGTCACACGGGCGAAGCAGCCGTTGAATTGAATGTTGAGAATTTGCGTTTGTCGGAAAATTTTTAAAACGTTCTGGGATTGTCCTGCAAACTTCTCGTTTCCATTGTGTCTGCACAAGAATTTGTTTTAATAAGCTCACAGCGTTTACTGAATATTATGTATAAATTAAATTTAAAAGAGAAAATATGTTGCCATAATTAATTTGAATTTACTGGATTTCCCGCAGCCAGAAATTGGTGCTCTGTGTGTAGGCCCAAATAAGGAAGAAGGTCTGAAGCCAAGGGTACCACATGCAAAGAAGGTAGTAATAGGTAAAGATTGAGTACGGGATCATGACCCAAATGGTTGGTCGTATGCCCAGTGCGCCAAAGAAATGTCGCTCGCTGGTGGGATCCAAGGTGAACACGAGAACCAATAATATCGTATTATATATGGACGTACAGAGGAGGAGCACCATGAGTTTTTCACAACCGTCCGTTTTCACTGGATAAGGCATCTTCAAAAATTTTACTGCGGGTGTTGTATAGAATGCGATATTGATATATTTTCGGTAATGTACATTCAAATATAAAAGTATAAAATTCAAGTATATATTTTAGTTTTAAATACAAAAATTGGAACAGCTATATTTGTAAAGAAAATGAAACGTCGTTTAAGTATCAAAACTGACCAAGTCCTATGTAATCCTTTATGTTGATATCATGATGGAACTGGTGGTGCCAACATTAGAATTTCAAATATTTTAGATACAGAAATTTGATTATCACCAAATTCCGAGATGTAAAGTTTGTGGACACAGAGAAAATCAGGTAATATTTCAAAGAAAATAATCATATTGGGCACAAAAAAGCAAATAGCTAAAAATGTAAATATTTTGGGGAACTGTTAAAATTCAGATTTAGGGATATCGGTCAAAAAAGTAAATTTTAAAGGCGTGATGGAGCTGAGGATTTTCTATTTTTTCCCGAACAATTTCAGTTCTGCAATGCTTACATTTTAACCAGTAATTTTTGCCAAAGTAGTAAATATGTGGTGTACTTGAACAGGGGAAAAAATTTCGTGGCGTGGGAAAATTACAAATTCACAACCCTAGGTGAAGCTAACCTGCAGACTCTCGGTTAAATTTGAAGTAGCAACCCACAAAATTCTTGATTTCATGTAGTTTCCGAAATAAAATATCCCCCAGAAGAACTACAACCACCAAGTACCATCCCGTCCACAGCGTTTCCATGGTATTTGTGGTAACGGAGCGACCGTTTTGGGGATGAAACATTCGTTGAGCACTCCAAGTATTAATGAAAAGCTCCAATATATACCAAACAAAGATTGTGACGGAACAAATTTTCCGTCCTTTTGATCCCGTAATCCGAATGACATCCTTCTCCTCTGCCGTCCACTGGTACGGACATACTCGGAGGAAATAGCTGCTTTTGTACAGGAATTTAAAACATCTAATCGTGAGTTTCGTATGCATTTTCTGTTCATAAGTCGCAATAACGCCAGCTTGGAACTGAACAAATTTTGCTGGCTTTTTACGCAGCGCTTTTGCCAAAGCTATTTTACGACGCCATACATCCATTTATGCCGGGAATTATTTCCCCGACCTGTCGCAGAAGCTACATATTACTGTGGAAATTATACGTCCCACGTCTCGCCATTACGTCCAATTTGTGTAACCAACTGGTGAATTAATGGTGAAAATAATTATACTTTACGCAACAACGTTTCCTTCGGGCGTTTCTTACGATCCAAGGTTATCACACTATAGTCGATACACTTTCCCATGGGAAATGGTTTTTGCAATAGAACCCCGCCTAATTTCCAACATTCAGTCTCTACAACGGTTTACTAATACATCCGCAAACCACCGTTATACCAATCGCCGTTAAGGAGGTTCTATGCTAGTAATTGGAGGAAATTTTGTGGGACGTGGCACCATTATAAAGAGATGTTTTATATAAAGGTATACATTTTGCTCTTGCAAAATAATTAATGACACATTTGCCCGTAATTTTTCCTGTTCCCTTATAGGACGATAGCCTACAATTTGAAACGTTTATGAACAAAAACATTATTATAAAATAGTTCGAATAAAATAGAGGGCTTTTCCACTCGCCCGCAAACACAAACACAAAGGCAAACGTCAAATTAAACTTTTATTTTGGACGCTAAATCAAACACTAAAAACGTATTTTAGTGTTTGCTTTTACGCAAAATCAATCTCTTCAAAGGTTTTGTAATTATTTTTTTGGATCCCGGATATATTGTACAAATCATTGCCCCAAATCTTGGCAGTATTTCCGAGAGTGAATACATCACCAATTTGCTTCTGAATTATCATTTGAATCCCAAGTTCTTCGACGATGTTTCGTAATTAGAATGCGTATTGCTTTCTTTGTTCAAATATTATGCATTCATACCCATATTCTTTATAGAAATGCAATTATTAAATCCGACAAAAATGGTTGTTATGCAGAAAAATTGCTATATAGTATATATGGAGTATAAAATATGTACTATGTGTCTGCATATATATACGGTAACGAAGGGCTGCAAAATAAAGTTGTTACAGAGAAAAAGTTGTTATAAGGAGAGTTGTTATAGACAGAGTCCACTGTAAATTGAGTGGAAGAGTCTACGCAAACAGAAATGCCCAACGGGATACGACATACGACTATTAAGGAGTGGCTGTCAGCTTCGTGTGCGGTACTGCACGTGTAGAAACACACAAGGGGTTTCATTTCATGTTAAATAAACTTGGCGTAGTTATATACGTTTTCACTTGCCAGTGATATTTCTTTTTTCCCATTTCCATCCATGGAGTGGACCCCCGGTTTTCGTAAAAATGTTTCCACAAAAACCGAAGCAAACAAGCTTGGTGGTGTGCGTAGTGTGCCAACCATCGGTGAGAACACTGTACGGTGCCATTTAGAATTCAATTAATGAGAAGTGAGCAATTGTTAGGAGAATTAGACTCCATTTATACGACCGTTGACGATATCCAATTCTACTTGCTATCTGGACAATAATATATTAGGTTCCATTTACTTGGTACAACTGGCAATGATAGTATCTCCAATATCGTTGTGACAAGAACTTTAAGGACAGCAAAAGATCCACTAAAAACAGCAATTATGTGTATCCTGCCCGGACCATTTGTTTTCTGGATAGTTCTAATTTGTAAGGCAGTATTATGTGGGGGAAAGGAAATGCCGGTCCCTTCAAATGTAATTGCATTTTGGTCAACAAGTTTTTTGGAACCCGGATGCACGGTACAAATCCTTGCCCATAAACTCTTTCACGCTCCTGAGGCAGATCATGCCACGGAATTGACGGTTATTTTGCGGTCATATCCAAAGGTTCTCATTGATAGAGCTTATATGGGACAGGCTCAGGATGGTCAGCCACAACCACTGATCTTTCGCATCCAACGGTACTTTGTTTGCTATTCCGTGATGTTCAGCAAGTACTTTAAACTAACACGTACAGTCAGAACTTCCCTGTTGAAATACCGGCGTGGGGAAAAACTTACAGCGTACGCATGTCTCATCAAAGTACATGATTTGGTCCCAAATATTGTTGTGGTTCTGAGGAAGAAAACCATCAGGGTACAGAAAATAGTTTACGACTTTTTCCTGTCGGAAATGCGGGCACCTATTATTTACTTGGTCCCCGGTGAAAATCCACGGATTCTGTGCTTTCCCTGCTTAGCAACGAATCAAAAATTGTCCCTGTTTGCACTGGACGCCACCGTCAGTAGCGCCCATATACGAGCCAAGCATGCAAAATTTCAAACAGATTTCCATCGTGGCAGCGTTTACATGTTAAGTTGCCAAGCAAAATTGGAACAAGGAGAATCTACGGAACCCGTCGCTGTTGGCGTCACTGAATTGGCCTTGAAAATGAACTTCACTATCCATTTACTGAAAGGTACCTGGGAAGGAATCGAAACGCTCCTCTATGGGATTTCACCAGGAGCAGTTGGCCGGGTGTCGATAAGCTTTCCCGATGATAGTGCGACCTTTCACAGACTTCATCTTGAATCCTTTCAAAGATTTTCTGCGCAATTTGAGCTACTCCCGAGTATTGAAACAGCGGACTCGTTTCTGTTGGTCATGAGCCGGTTGTCGCCAGATGTTGGCGCCATTTTCCTGGTAATGGACCCCGTCACGTGGCTCTGTCTCATGTTCACCGTCATCTGCATCAGTTGCATCTTCGTCACAACGGTCCTCATTCATAGAAAGAAGAATGACGGGAGCACAAAGTCGGCTTGCTCAATACTAACAGAGGCATTGGAAATAAACTTGTATATTTTGCTCGACCAATGGCACATGCAGGGATTTGGGCGTATTGGAGCCACCGCCAGGAACCTTTTGGCTCTCTGGTCACTTGTCCTGGTGGTTTTTGCCAGCATCTATAAAGGGGCTGTGCCCTCATTTCTTTATTTCCAGGAACCCCCGCCAATCCCGAGGAACTTGACGGATCTGTGCAACGTCAAGGAAGACATAGTTTACACCGTCATGGCAATATCCGACAACGCGGGAGAGTCAGACGAACGTCCATATTACCATGATATTATTAAGGAATCCCTACAGAATTTAAACGGCTCTGAATCCTTGATAAAAGCATTGGGATGCCTTCAACAAAAATTAAAGTTTGTCGGTAAAAGCATCGTGGAGCTAGCGATATTATTTGCTCAAGATGATATCTGCAACGACACGTTGAACGGTCATCGTATTGGGAACGACAAAGAAAATTTCTTTTATCTGGGCACAAGCAATGAAGTTTGGATTTTGAGGTTCTTGTTACAGCCAAAAATGTCTAGAATCGTTCGAACCAGCGGGGCGCTCACTTATTTTTCGCAAGGATGGAGGCCGTCCGTGGGGTTGAATTTTTTTGGTGATAGGTTCAAGCAACTTTGGAGTCAATTGGTGGATTGTGGTCTGTGGGACTACTATACCCGCTCTCGTGATATCTTAGAGGGACAGAAGTTCATGGATATAGTTGCAACCGTCCTGGAAGATCACGTGCGTTTCCCAAATGCTAGATCCAAACTGGAAGTCACGGAATCGACCAGGAAGTATCGCCAAAGAGCTTTGTCATTGATCCACAGACGTCGGTTTGGGCGGGACAGGTGGAACGACGGGCTTTTCTTTGTGGATGATGTTGAAGCGCTTGACATGGATTCATTGAAATTACTCTTCTGGATGTTTGCTTTCTGGCTCGCCATTTCTTGCACTGTCTATCTATTCCGCTCCGTACTTTTCGTGTGGGTAGAGCTTTGGGGAATCCAGATTATTCTTTCGAGATTCTTCATATTATATAATACCTAGATTAACAAGTAAGGTACACCACATGTCCACACCAGATCTGACTGAAAATGTTTTCACACTTACTCCTCCTTGGGTAACTAACAAATATGTAAACGATTTGTGCCAGTTCGACCCACAGCTCGAGAGAGAAAATTTCGAAATTTCAAATTTAAAAAATATACCAAAGGGGGGACCCTTTTCTTATGGGATTTAGCATGGCAAAAATTTCCATTTTCCATTTACATATCATTACTATAGTATAATCTAGCTAAAAATGTTTAACATGGGAGGATTCAGTCAATTTGAACCATTTTGGCGCAGAGTATGTTGGATGCAAAGAGTTTGCGTCCAAGCTAATACACATTAACTACGGCGGTAAAATTTCCCCAGCCCAGATAATTGCTTCGGATTCCGCCCAAAGATTCCCTTACTCTTTGGCGAAAAGTCCTGAAAACGTGGGCCCTCGTGTCCACAAATTTTACATGTCCGGACATGAAAAAATGGTTTGACCACAAATTAAGACGTCTATGCTGGGATAGCCTACCGAAATGCTCACCAGTTGATCGCAGCAGACATGAGAGCTATAGTCGGAATAATTATACATAGTTGATTGTTAGTGCCGATCAGTAATCCAACCTATGAATGTTGTTGAATGGTCTAAAGTCGTTCATAGTTAATTAGATTAAAGTGTTACTTTGTTATTGTTACGGTATTTTAGTTGTAGTTTGTAGTGAATGTCACCTAAAGTTATTATCTTTGATTAAATCGATGTTTGATTCGGCCTGCAAGGTCTAAAATAAATTCATGGAACGTATTTTTAGCGTTACATTAATGGCAAGTCAAGTGAAAACATTTAACATTTCTTGGTTTCATTGTCCTGACTGACTTAAACTTAAGTATAAACCCCGATTCACGATGTACATAACGTTGGAGCCCGATGCCCGCGACATGCTTACGTCCTCGCACAACCCATGCGTGACACCGTGCGACCGTGCCATGCATCAGTGTAGATATATAATAAACTTAAACTAAAGCGCAATACGAAAGGGATTACCGTTGTATGACCGCGGAGTTGTCGAACAAATCTAGAGACATAAATCTGTCATTTCCGAGAACAGTGTAAATGTGTAAAAAAAAATTTCAGGGGCACAACTTCAAGGAAATTGCTAAAAATGCTCATTTGAATGCTAATTGAGATGCACATTTTCAGGACAATCGCTAAAATGCTCATTTGAAAGCAAATTGCGATACAAATGTTCAGACGTAACCAAACACCATTTCCAAAGGTCAAATGAAATTTTAATTTCGGTTTCAACTTAATTTTCAGGGTTTGGGCAAAACGTATTTTCACACTTGCCGCGTAGAAAAGGACGGAAAGGGAGAGGAGGAAGTGCCTTTAGCCGACGGTGTCGCACACTTCATAAGTGTAGTTGAGGGTTT
>JAQGBT010001943.1:0-27374 GCA_034698585.1 Disparrhopalites patrizii | reverse complement strand
GAGGGGGCGGGCGGAGGGGAAATCGGGGAGGGTGTAAGGGGAGGAGAGAGAGCGTGTCTGGACTGGATCGGGAGGAAGAAAGAAAGTTGAGGAAGAAGAAAGAAAGAGCATGGAGAGAGAGAGATCTGTTGCTGTCAGGGAAGGGAGCGAGTCATTTCAGGCTGAGCACCCTTCCAGAAGGAAAGCCCTATCTCCCCTGTCTCTCAATCATTCCCGCTTTCCCTATTTCCAAATCCCGACACGAGGACATTCAGAGAAGAAAGGGAGAAAGGGAGAAAGGGAGAAAGGGAGAAAGGGAGAAAGGGAGAAAGCGAAGAAAGAGAAGATAGAGGAGAGACGGACAGGGAGGCTCTCCCCTTATTCCTTATGACCGCCTCCATGAGACATGAAAGTCATGGAGAAAGACGGGAGAGAAAATATGAGATGAAGAGTGAGGCGGAAGCATCAACTCGGACTCCTCACAACTCCGTCCTGTCCCCTCAACCTCAACCATGGCCGAGCGAACCATGTACTCCCACATCCTAATGCACTTCGCCTCTTCTCCTACCTCAGTAACTACAGCTAACTCACGAAGAACCTATCCGTGACCACCAAATAACATCTGCCCACCGTAGCACCGGCACTCATTTCCCTTTTTAAGTCTAGAACAACGCCCTTTTTGAAGAATGATCACGTCCGAGGAACGGGATAAGCTTAGAAAAAAGAATTATGTGAAAGAAGGAAGGCTTGAAGGTAGCAAGTCAGAAGGTTAGAAGAGGAGGATGGATTGGAGACGGACATTGGGACGGGAGAAGTCTTGATTGGAAGGCAGGAGAGAGAGGAGGCTTGTGGGGCTCGGAATCTCCTTGCAGAATTGTACTTGAAAGGACAAAGGCCTCCTCGCTGCCCACTCCAGGTTCCGGTGTGAAAATGACAAAGTATACTTGGTAAGAAGGAAGCGGAAGTGGAAATAGAGTTGATACAGGTGGAGGTGTAGGAGGTGTAGGAAGTGTAAAGTGTAATGCAAAGAGAGTATAGTGTGGAGTGGTAGAGTGTAGAGCCATTAGGTGTAAGAAAAGAGAAGTGGAGGTGCAGGGGCGGAGGGGCGGAGGGCGAGGGAGGAAAGCGAGGTGTAATAACGAGTGTAAGTAGGGACGCCGCACGTGATTTGTCGCGGAGGAACGGAGGAGAAAGCTCCAAAGGACACGTGGAGAGGAAATAGAGAAAGTTTAGCCTTCGGAGAGAGCTTGCTGAACACGTGCAAATTGCTCCTTCCCGCACACACACGACACACATCGTCCTACGGACTACGGAGAGTCTTATCCCCTCCCATCCCGTGTTTCCCCACGTCTCCTTCACTCCGTCTCTTCCAAGTCTCGGATTCCCCTTCAAAGCTCTCCATCCCATTTTTCTGGAGAAACTTGTCTCCTTAACTGGCTGGAGGTACATTTGTCCGTGCTTTCTGGCTCTCGCCTCTCTAGCTCGGCTCTTTGAGGGGAATATGATGCCATCGTAGAGAGTCGCTCCCGTGTTTCTCTCTCTCCGTCTCTTCTTCTCCCCGTGAAATCTCTCTAGCAGATGGTCTATCATACGGACTTGAGGACAAACTGCGGGGATACTAGTGTACATAATGCTAACCCCCATGTAGATTTCCAGCTGCTATTTGCCAAGACATGGACTGCATAATGCATAAACCCTTCGCTTCCACTGCACATAAGCTTTGGTACACACGTCTCTCGTCCTCCCTCTCTCGCCCATATAAGGCCAAATGGTCCATTATGCAAAAAAAATTGGAGAGGAACACACATTTTCCACTCTAAAGTGTCTCTTCAGCCCAGCTGGCTATTTTCCAAACTATTTTGCACGAATGAGGCACGGTGGAATGAAGTGAGAGGGGAAAGCTGGAGGTGGGATGAGATCCGCTATTGAGTCGGAAGGGGAAATCTGAAACAAGTTGAGTGGACGTCCAAAGGAGACAGAATCTCTACGAGCCTTCGTCCCAAGACCGAGACACTCCCCAAGGAATATTCCTCCGACTAACTTCCGCATGCGGCTCTGTCTCCCTTCACTTCTAAACCAGCGCCTCTTTCCCCAGGACCCTTTTGTAATCCCTCATTCCTTCTCCATCCAATTCCACCTAACTACCGCAAAATTCATTTTACAATAGATTTGGAAAATGGTAGATCCTTATGCTCGATTTGAAGGCTCATTACCTCGACCAAAGTGATTGGGACCGTAGTTTGTCTTTCTCAGCCAGAAAAGTGCACCGGGCATGCATGCCTTCTCTCCCCCAGCCATTCAACAAGCTCCATTTCCTCCTTTTAACTCAGTCCATTTCTATTGCGTTATTATTGTGTTAGACATGTGGCACTGACCATGCTGCTCACCCGCAGAAAGACCAAACATTACAGGAGAGCGTTTCAACATGTGGTCAAGATATGTTTGTGCTCCCGGACGGAGCGGGAAGAACAATTTAGGTAGAAGATGGAAGGACTGGACGGGAGAGACGAGATATCGGAATTATAAACACAAGATCTGCGGTCGTCCTCCGTATGTACGCACTTGTCCCATTCCCACTGATAATCTCCATCGCTCATAACATTACATCCTCACCATTGCTCCTGCCGGAGTGAACAAACGCTTCTGCTCCCATTCTCTCTCTCTCTCTCTCTCTCTCTCTCTCTCTCTCTCTCTCTCTCTCTCTCAATCGTTTCTCTCGGTTTGCACTCACTTATGATTGTGCATTAACTCCTCCTTCCCCATCTACTCCTCTTTGCCAACCTCTGGACGTACTCCCTAACCGTTCCTGCTATGCCATTATTGGCTGCCAGGAAATGTCTTTACTCCATTTAACTGATTGTGAGTGCTACTCGGGAATCATTTTTTCGGAGTTGCTCTAGCAGAATGAAAACCATCAAGACTTCCAATTCAATCTTTTCTTTTTTTACTCAAAATATTTGTGGCGGTCCAAACACGAAAGCCATAAAAATGGTTTGATTTCTTTGCAACACATTTCCTGTGATCGACATTTAATTTGTGTGCGCTATAACTGGCTGAGCGGAGGGAGCAAGCTGTCTCCATTTATCAAGGCTTCTTTGGACGACCAAGGAGGCAATCATGCCTCACGAGGCGCACACTCTGAGCAGAATCATTGGAACCCGCTATCCAATGGTGAGAGGGGTGGACATTAGAAATAGACAAAAGAGTAGATATGTTATGTAAATGCTTTGGATTTAGCTTCCTTTAAGCCCAGTGAGGAAGGACGCAGAGGCAGAGGAGATGTGGAGAAGCGGAAGAACGGGAGAAGAGACTCGGGAGGAGGAAGTCTTCCAGGTGTTCCCTTTCCCTCCTCCAATGTCTCCTCTCCGCTTGACATCCTTGGGGTCACTTCCTCCCGCAAAGGATGAGGGGCGAAGTGGAAAGTGGAGGTTTTGGGGGACGGGAAGAGGAATGAGTGACAATTTGGTGTCCCAATGGGATGATGATGATGGCGCTGGGATGGGGGGAGAAGAAGAGGTAATAAGAATAAAAATAAAATTTCAATCCGGAGCGCTCCATGCCTTCCGCCCGGGCATTATGACTCCAGCACATGCTGTGCCATCTCAGTACACATCCCACCTCATCCATATTCCTCCGACCATCCTCCTCTTCCACCACACACACGCATATCCAAGTTTTTCTTCGTCCCCCTTTTTTATTAGTCCCTCCTATCGAACTCTTTGTGGGCTCCTTTATTTCCCTTCCCTTGGAAATGTGAAAGAACTCCCAAATGCTTTTCCTCCGTCTTCTAGCACCAAACGCAAAAAGGATGAAATTTGAAGGAGGGAGAACACCTAACAAATGCAGGAAGAATAAAATTTGCAATTTCAGTCATGAAAGGGAAGATAAAGGGGAGGAGGCAGAGGGAGTGAAGCTGAGTGGGAATGTGGCCGGAGAGGGAATAAGGCCATGTGAGAGTGACTCCGACAGGAATCACTCCTGGCCACCTGAAACACCCTAGCCATGTAAAGCAGCCACGAAAATATCCCAAAACAACTTTTAGTCGCTCTAATGAAAGCCCTTGCACGGATCTCGAAAGACAAGAATTGCAAATAATAGAACAGACTAGTTCAAGTAAGGCTTGGAATGGCCCCACCACAAAAAATGGTGAGGAAGTATGGCACACTATCAAACGCGCTGGAGAATTTCTTCGACGTATCACAATATATTGTGAAATATATTGTGAATAAAAAGGAAGAAAAAAATCCGAAAATTAATTTTTCCAGGCTCAGCCCCCAGCAGCTACAGACGGCGGTGCGAGAGAAGAAAGAAAACATCCATCAAGCAATCTCCCAGTTGTAACGGACTCAGAGAGTCAGAGCGGTGGGAAGGCAGAGCGCGAAAGAGAGAGAGAGAGAGAGGGGGGGGGAAGTTGGAGAAATGAGAGTAAAGGGTTGAAGGAGCATGGAGAGAATAGAGAAAAAAAAATCCTACAACATCAATAATAATCAGAGGGAAAATATTCCATACACTCAATTATTTATGACTTGTCAGACAGTAAAAGTTACCTCTTCATGTTTTTATGGCTATGATCAGGATTATTCACTGGGAAGACAAGTACACTCACTTCTCCATTCACTCACTTTTATAGCATTCACTCATGCCAGGCACAAAGGAATTACTGAGCTAGGAAAGGCCCATAGCATTCCTCCCCTCAACCCTCTCAACCCTCTCAGCCCATCTCCCTCCCTCCCCGTCCGCAGCCAAGCACTCCCTCCCCTTCCCATCCAAACCCAAGCACAACAATAAGAATAAAGCACCATATAATCTCAAATGAGCGATCACATTATTCAAACATATACATTCCTTCCCATTGCCCACAACGTTATTAGAGGAGGCCGTCTTTCCTCTTTGTCCAAATGTGGGAGAGAAGAGAGCTCCGGCCCTCACCTTCCTCTCCTCGTCCAAATCATTTCCTTATCATTACATTACCTCCACCTCCAACTACATGTCCCCTCCAAGTACACCGGAATCCCTCTTTGACTTGACCCAGCATCTCTTTCAGCCTTTGATTTCATCATTGATGGCCATGTTATTGAATATGGTCATCAATGATGCTCATACGCTCATACCGGGACACATGGGAGAACAAGCTTTCGTCATCACACTTCCAGCGCACTCACTACATTTAAGCGCATTTAGGCACTCCCTTCCAACGGTGGGGCGGTAGGAAATATGAACAGCGGATTTCTTCAAGCCAAGTGACGCTGTGGGGAACCAGTGACGTCATTCTCAGAGGAAGCCCTGCGGACACTTGGTGACTTGGTGCCCTTCCTCTCGCACAAACAGCTGAGTGATTACCTGGCATTTGCTCAGGAGTGAAGGGGAGTTGAAGTCAAAGGGAAAGGGTTGAAAGAGGACGGACTTGGAAAAGGAGGGAATAGGCACTAATGAGTCTGACAATTTTCGTTTTCTCTTTGCTCTCGAAATACAGATGTGGATGGAAAAAGTGAGGAAATGGAGAGGAGGAGGGAGTCTATAATTGACATGCTGGTCAGGCAATGAAGGAGAGAGAGAGAGAGAGAGAGGAAAGAAAGAAGTTGGAGAAAGAACTGTGGTCACGTGCTCGTAGCTACCTTTGATTACATATTTGGCCCCTTGCTTCGTATGTGCAGAGAATAAAAGTCGTTTATGCAGTATAAACAAGGGGGAGGAGGGCTAATAAATGGCCGTGCAGGGGACGAAGTAATGATAGAGTGCCACTCATTCCCCAGTCTACATCTCTACATGTGTAAGCTCTATGTACGGCTCTCCATGTCCACGCACACACCAGCTTCTTGAGGCCCACTTACCCAGAATTGCATATGCAGTGTACATACATGTGAAGGCTTTGGAAGCAAAATGGGTGAAGTCCACAACGCTCAATTTAAAAGGAGAAGCAACAAGCCATTTCAGATATAATACTGCAAAATTCACAGAATAACTTTTTAGCTAAATTAAGAGCGTGTACACATGTGTCTAAGTTCACGTGCTTCAAAATCCATCTCCCATATTCGTCAAATTAGGACGAATGGAAGGAATTCAAAATGTTAAACTCAAGCCTTTTTGCACCTGAAAAACCATTTTTTCCGAGGTTTATCCTACAGAAACAAACCAAACTACGATAAAATTGTAGCGTCTTGACTACTTTCCCTTACCATTATCTAGTAATTTAGTAATTTCGAAACCCTTTATCAGCAAATCCATGTTAAAACTTAGTCAACACCCTTTGCAATATTTTTCATGGGATTTCTCATTAGGATTTGCCCGAAAGAACTTTTCGAGCAAAATTTAATTTCTAATTTTTTTTAAAATATCAAAACGAGACTTGTACGGAAATTCTTGCTGTGTTATGTCAAAGGAAAGTGGTTCAGGCGTTATGATAATACTGGAGGTTAGTGTGATTCGGTGAGCGGATTTCCGTTGTTTGGACTTCTGCCCTTTTGCCTCCAAAGCACATGTGAACTTGACTCCTTTTTGGATATTCAGGATCCCCGAATTTGGAACTTTTGGACTTAACTCCTTTTGCTTCCAAACCCTTCATGCGATCTCATGTCCCACCGGGCATGCATCTGTATGTACATAATTATATTGTACATATATCCGTAGCTATATGTACTGGCTGTGAGGAAGATGAAAGGGAAAACCAGTCCTTTGCTCATCTTTATCGACGAGGGGAGGCTGGCTAAGGAGCACATGTACGGCCATCAAACCTCCTTCCTCCTGTTTTCTCCCGTTTCTTCGCCTCTATATTTTTGTCATTTCCTTTGGAAAAGCTCCTTTTGAGGCTTTCAATCGCTCCTTTGTAACTATCATTTCTCCATTTCTCCATTTCTCCCCCACTTCCTTTCTCCTTTTCCCTCACTTCCGATACTCGCTCCTCCTCGGATTACTTTATCCACCCTCCCATCTCTCTCTCCCTCATTTCCTATCTCTCCCTAGCCATACGGAATGATCTTTCCTCCCCCAGAAATTATACAGGACTTGGTAGATTATTCCTAATTACTTGGATCAACCTCCAAGAACCTATTTAGGTATTGGATTAGAAGACTCTCATTGCCTTTGTTTACAGTGACTTGGTTCCACTGTCAAGCCCTTGCCTTTCTCCAAGCTTTCGGAGCTTGAGGTCCTTGGGGACGCTACCAGGCTGGTTTATTGCTTCTGCTTCATGCGATAATTACAATGACTGACCAACATACTGGGAGAGAGCAAGTAATTATATAAACACCCCTACTGGTCTTGCCCTACTGGTCTTGCATTGACAGAAGTGAAGGAATGATGTGGAGAGTGCAGGAGTTGCTCATTCCTACTGATTCGTAGGCTTTGGGAGGCGCTTGTGGGCTTCACGCTCCCCATCTCACTGCTTCCAGTCTGCCAGTATGACTAAGAGCCTCACGGCGAGAGAGAGATGACACTTGGGATGTGAGTATGTGAGCCCAAGCAGAAGCGAATGTCAACTGTCATTAATAGGAATGGGTCTTGAGGCAGACTTATGGTGGGACTGAGTGGGAAGGATATTGCAGAGGCCATGGATATGTTGATTTGCATAGAGGCCATGGATTGGAGATGGTGCTCATTGTGACGACGTGATGAGTGAAGGCGATGCGAGCTCATAAAAGTCAGGGTAGGGAGCGGGGGAGATGTGCTCGGGAGCATTGCTATTAAAAAGTGAGTGTGTCCCATTAACTGGAGTCGTGGAGTCCGTCTCTTCCAGTCCCAGCCCATGGAGCCCTTTCCCACTCCCCCCACATAAATGCATGCGAACTGATGGGAAAGAAAGGTGGGATCATGAGGAGCACACTCATCTCGTCTCTCTCGTCTCTCTCGTCTCTCCCCTCTTCATTATTCCCATTCTCCTTCCTCTGCCATCAATGCCATCATAACAAGCTCGCCATATCATATGCATAGGAGCTAAAGGGAGAGCAGAGGAGTCCCTGGCCAGGATGAAGAACAAAGTTGAAGAGAGATAAGGAGAAGGACAGGGAGCGTAAATGAGGTGGTGCTCATGTCAGGACGATCATTCAAGCCGTCACTGGTGCGAGGGAAACCATTGTGAACTCTGCGTCCAGAGAGCCCTTGTCAGACCAAGTTGGGAGCGGTAAGAAAAGGGTCGCTCCTTCCCCACAACAATACGAGGAGGGTGGGAGATGTTTTTCCAGCAAATTTCAGAGTCTATAAATCCCATGAAAGGCTCAATCGTCCAACAAATCTTTACACATGAATTGGGTAAATAAAGGAAGACTGGCAGTTGAAGCTGATGATGCGACGACGTCCATGGGAACTGCTGCACACACACTCCTATCTTCCTTGAGCTCCTTAGCTCCTTTCCCTCTCCAACTCTCCATCCCTCTGCAAGGACGGAGTGGTAGGGAGTCCCGGCATCTAATCATAATAATTTACCTTTCATCTCCGCTCTTCTAACCTTTTACTCCGAATGGGAAAATGAGTGGTGTGAGCCAAACATATGTAAGGATCTTGTGGGAGCAGCCCTTCTCAGCATCCCTGTCACAAGAATAAGAAGAATCCGTGGGATTGAAGGAAGGACGAAGGGTCTGAGGAGGACGGTCCTCCTCAACGTATTCCGCCTTGAAATCCCCTCCACTTCCCCCTCCGGACCTTCCAACTGCTCTACAAAATTCCTCTTCCTCCCTTTCGCAACAACTAGAACGAGCTCAGGCGGCATCCCATACGAAAACAATTCCAAGCATAAGTGCTCTCCGTATCCTGGAAGTATTAGTGTGGAGGGAAGGAGAGTGAAGGCTATGCTCTTATTGCTTTGGGAAAGCAGGCGTCTTCCCTTGCCTGGAAAGCATTCTTTGACCAAACTCCTCACATTTTTCTCCTTCCAAGAGCAGCCCCAAAGCATGGATTTTATTTCCACCACGGGATTCCTCTACGTCATAATTGTACTTACAGGAATGTTTTCCTTCCATTCTTTCATCTCGTCAACATTATTTGTGCCTCTCAATTGCCAAGTATATCTGGGATGAGACGGCGAGGATTGAAGCTACATAATGCTGCCTTCCGAGAGTCTAAAAAGGAGCGTCGGAGGAGCCGAGAGAAGGCTTCGTACGCATTCCATCTCAACATATGGACAAAGGCCAAAAACTCCCCCATCTCTTCGTAAAGGCAGGAAGAAGAGTATTTCTTTAAAAAACAAGATTTATCATAAAACATCTTTATAGATGATGATGATCCCTTTGTGTAATCGGAAGAAGGGGAAGATTGGACGGCTGGTTTTTGAATGGCAAGTGAAATGGAGCGGAGCTGTGTGTGACTAAGATGGATTGGAAGGAGGACTCGCTGGCCCTTGCACTCCCTCCTCTCCTCTCCCACTCATTCCCTCTCCCTCTCAAATAAATCCAGCCCTTGTCTTAACGCTCCCCACAAATACGCTCCTGACACAGTCACTGTAGATAAATAAGTACACTTCCCCCGCAATTCCTCGAGCATACGAGCCATACGTAAGGACGCTTCTCCATACTTCTCCATGAAATATTAGAAGGCATACAGACGTAATAGGTATAGATACACTGGAGGTCCTCGATAGCATATCCTCACATCCATCCTACACGTATTCCGAGTGTCCATTCGCCATTCTCATCCAGAGCCCAAAATCCCAACTGCACACTTCCCCCCATCGCAGTCCGCCACTACGATTCCGCAAGTGATCCCGCTTTAATTGTCTATTGTCTCCCATTTCCCCTTGGCTACTTCAGCACACGATTCAAGCAGAATAAAAGCTACTTAGTCATATGCAAGGACGTCCCAATACAGATATAATTCTCCATGTCTGTCTATTATTCTCTCTGCTACCTTCGCTGGCAATGGGAGAAGGACGCTTGGAAAGGAGATGGATGTCCCGTAGCTCAAATAAGGCAGAGAATTCAAATGAAAGACTTTTAGAATGGAAGGCAAGTTGGATGGAAGTTCCTGTGTGTAATTTGTTTCCCCAAGAGACCTTGTTGCAGCGGTAATATGTGAAGGGATAGAGATGGGAATGGAAGGGCTAGATGTTCCTGCGAAAACCAGGGCACATCGTCCATCTTGTGTCCGGCGAATGTGTCTTGAAATGTGCCGACAATAGTTGGACGGAGACGGCGTGGCCTTCTCTGCATCTCTGCATGTGGATGGAAGTATGGAAGTGTGGGCGGTAATCCGTGATGTGTGCTTGGCTAAGGGGGACGAGACAGGGCAGATAGTAAATCAAAATCAAATCCTTTTCTTTCAGCACCCATACACTCTCGCCGCTCCTAACATTTGTTTACAGCCATGTCTCACACTTTCTGTCTCTCCCTCCCTTGTAACAACAAGTCCAGTGGTCCGAGTGGTCCCTTGGAGGGAAAGTGAGAAAGCCTCATCCCATGCACTGTGAGGCCTCATCCCATGCTCGACTGAGAAGGATCATCCACCACCATCCGTTTGGCTATCATTTTACATGTCCCCTCTCCAAATGTCTCCCTCTCCCTCCCTCTCTCTCTCACTTGACCTTTCTTTCCCGTCCTCCCTTCCACGTAATTATCCAAGTCTCGTCTCCTCTTATCCCCTCGCCCTCTCCCTCTCTCTCCCTTTCCTTCCAGTGGCTGACAAAGAAGACATCTGGATTTAATTACAAGATAGTGGTCTCCTGCTGGAGAAGAACGGAATCAGTGTCAACAGTAGCTACATTGAGCAATATCTTATCCGGCCGGCGGTCTCCTCCTTCCCCTTCGCTGGATGTCATTCCAATGAGGAGGAGGAGGAGAAGGACCTGTGTAATGAGAAGGCACGTAAGTCTAGGATCTCTCCCAGCCATCTCCTCCAACCACTTTTACCATTTTACCACTCCTCCTTTGGGCCCTCCTTCACCTAATCGTCCAACTGGGGCGATGAGGAGGCACATGCTGGAGTGACTCTGAAAGTGAGGAATGCTCTCTCTACTTGAACTACTCCCTCAGTCCCTCAGCTCCAAGCGTCACAATTTATTGTCCACATCCAAGCGGAGAGACTAAGCTAAGAAGGCTCACGAGCTCTCTCTCCTTTCCTAACCACCCAAAGATTTCATTTGCGACAGTAAATCAGACCGGACATCACATATTTATGTCCCACTTGATCGTCTCCAACTGTTTCTTTCACATTCAGCCGCCCCAAACTCCCACGCCAAGTAAGCTCCGGGAACTCTGGGCGCAAAGAAATATTTAAGGACGCAAACATGGGGAGGGAGCGGGACTTTCATTGATTCATGTTGATTGAGTCGATATGCTTTTGAGAGGGGAAAAGCAGAGAAGGTCTCCCTGGATGACACGAGCTGCCTGGATGCTCGCAACGTGGATGAGGAGGATTTGTTTGTCCTACGTGCTGTATTTAAATATCAGGCATTCCACATAAGTTGGGCTGATTCCACAGAACATGGCAACCGATCCTTGTGGGTCTCCTTAGCTGCTGGGAACGGAGCCAAATGCTTTGGTTCCCCCATCCTGAGCACTTAATCCCATTAGTCATCTTAAAGTACTCAACGAGTCCCGTTGATTCGGGCTTAGTCCCTGCACAGGGGCAGCGAGAGGGAGAGGGAGAGACAAAGATCAAGGGAAGCCACCACGGTTCTGACCAACGCATATGCACAATCCTTTTGGCCCTAGACCTCCTATGCGAGCAACAGGGGCTTTAAACATGGGAAGAAGCATGGGGGAGAGAAAGAGGAGGAGGGACGGGTTAAGCAAATATTGGCTCCAGCTAGTTGGTTGAGGGAAAGGAGCAAGTGTGGATTCTCTTTTCAAGTCCTGCCATGCAATCCCAGTGGCAACCGCTCCTCATCATAGCACATCCAGAAAAGACATCAAACATTGGCAGGGAGGAGGGAGCTTAGATGGGGAATTAAGTTCGTCCTCATTCCTCTCAGCAAACAGTCAGAGTGGACAAACGACAAACCATTGTTCAGCAAGTCTCGTACAGGTGACGAGAAGCTCGAAGAGGCATAGGTGCGCTGAGAGTACATGAATACTTCGGTTTGAAGTGACAAAAGAAGACAACAGCATTTCTGCAAGCAACTATACGAAATTATATATATGTAGATATATATATATATAAATATATGGAAGTATTAGCTAACGGCCAACCTGTTCGTACAAATTCTGTAAGAATCTGTGGCCGAGATAAGCATCGCTCAATGTTACGGGCCGGGAATTAATTAGTGGATAATTATGCCAAGAGATGTCCCGGCCATGGAATAGCTATGTAACTGGTGATTATTTAGTGACTTCGGAAATCCCGCATGCTCCAAATTAATGAAATTAGCAGGAAAAGGTGTATATACATATATCTGAGCGGCTATACGTGATCATAAAATGATGGGCCTGTCTCGTTTCCCTGGACTGGTTACTCTCTTATTTCCTCTCGGAATCCTCTTCCATTTCCCGCTAATTCATTCCCGCTCATCGAAACTCCGTTGGCACACTTTCAATGTCTTCATTGCCCGTGGAAGCACCTTCCAGCCTTCCCAGACGTGAGGATGAGGTCGTATTCTCTCAGTCGGCACTATTCCTTCCTCCCAGTCATCACTTTCTCCGTCTCGCTTAAATCATCCCTGCACTCCGCCAAGAGTATATTATAGGTACATACTATGTAGCGAGGAGTAGCATGCTCAATAATTCACAGCCAATTTTTTGCACTACCTTCGTCTGCGAACTGGACACACGGTCCTGGTTCTGGTGCTGGTGCTGGTTCTGGTGTAACATTTCCTCTTCCAGCTCGGCATGATTTGTCTTTGAATCACGCACTTGCTTCCATTGAAGCACCCTCGAGGCTTTGTGCAAAAATAAAGACTGAGGCCACGCTCGCTCACGTCCGTCCCTCAAGTGGGAAGGGACGGGTAGACGCGGTAGTTGTGAGTGATAGGAGTGCGGACGTCGACGGTACCTTAATGGATTTTTTCTAACGTTGGAGCGCGGGAGAGAAATCCGCTCCATCATTACCATGATGATGATCATTAATCCTCTTTGAGTCCGAGCATTTGGCCATCAATCCCGCATCTCGCACCGTCTTCCCTGCGCCGACCTAAGCCAAGGAAGAGGCAGGTATCTGTGCCGACTCGGAGGGAGGACGCTTCCGCTGGAAGGAATCACATCCTCACAACCTGAGCGGATGTGTGGCTGAATGAGCCTCGGGATCATTAATTCATTTTTTATTGTTTGCCCCTCCTGTAAAGATGGATGGCTCTTCCCATCACATCTTCCCCTCCTCTCCTCACTCTTTCCTCTACATAGAGCGGGCGACCTCCGCAATCCTTCATCACTTTCTCTCACGTCTTCTCTCTCTTCCCCTCTTCCTCCATCTCTATAACAATAAAAAATAATACTAATAATAATCGTAAAAAATATCCGCCCCTAAAAATAAAATGAATTGTCTTCCTATCAATCATTCATTTTGGAAAAAATCCTCATGAAAGATCCATTTTCTCTGCCTCCCTGGGAAAGAAAAGAATCCCGTTTCCCCTCCCCCCCCCCACTCCTATCCCCTCCCCTCCCTCTCCTTAATGCAGCGTGGATGTATGTCAAAGGCTCGTACACAAACGTCCCCCTTCTACGCAACAACGGGGACAGCTTCTCATCCATAATTTATCCGTCGCGAAAGAATATTTTTCTCACAACTTTTTTTGACAAAAGAAAGAAGGAGAATGTCTGTAAAATGGAGGGAAAAACACGTTGAGAGCCTCAGAGACAGACAGAGTAGGGCATAAAAATGCTCATAATGCATGAATAGGAAAAAAATACTGGGCAAAATTGTGGGAGGAAAAAGGAATTTAGAGGGAAAGAAAGGAGACGAGGAAGGGGAAATCTTTTCCATCAGTTCGTTACCCGCCATTTCCCTCGGAAAAATTCTAATGGATGTCGCGTTAGACCGTCCTTGGCCACCATATGAGGAGTTTTTACCGCACCAAAATTATTATTATTATTTATTTCTCCCCGCCCACCAAAAATATATTTTTTCTCTTACCAAACTTTCGCACGGGGAGAATCACACATTCCTCCCAATTTTTTACTGGATCCTTCACCCACAAAAAATCCTGTCCAAAGAAAGAAATAACTTCCATCCTCCAAGTCAATTGTCGAAATGTTCTTCCTCCTTTCACAACCCCCACAAATGTTTCCCGCAAGTGTGTTTCCAAAGAAAAAAACTTTCCTCCACTAACCCACAAATAAAGTAAGAGAGTCGGAGGGAGAGAGAGAGAGAGAGGAACGCGAGGAGGAGGGGATGGCGAGAGAGAAGCCAACAGCAGGAGAATGACAGGACGCAATCATATTTTGTCAAACTTATTTCATTTGCAGTGGAAGGAAGGGCAGGAAGAGGAATATAAAAAAAGAAAGTCAAGGAAGAGAAGAGTGCAAACGGGAGGGAAATCATGAAGGGGAAGTAAAAAATGGCGGGAGGCGGGGAAATGAAGTTTTCCCCCCACAAAATATGTGACGGAGAACAAGGGAAAAGAAGTGGAAGAGTTTCTCCACAAATTCCAACTTAAAAAGGGCCAGAGCGGTAGTTCCACGGAAGATTCACGGTCGGAGCAAACCCAACATGAGCTGATCAGTATGTCAGAGAAGGTAAACTCCCGGCTCCGGCTTTCCCTGACTCCCTGCGAAAGGAGAAGAAGGAGGAAGGAAGTGAAATCCTCTCCAGTCAAATAACAAGTTCACAAAAAATGTGGAACGGATGAAGATGTGCAGAAATAAGGTTTGTTCGTCGGAGGACGAGAAAGACGCTCAAGTGACAGGAAGACACGACAGAAATATAGCGCGGCAATAAGTTCAAGAAACGAAAGACTGATCACGTGGATAAAACCCGCAATTTTAGAGAGAATCAGAAGACGCATGGAGATATTGACCAGATTGTGGCCTGAACAAATCAAGGCGTAAGGTCTCCCAATTCACAAGCAGTGGAATTATTGCATAATCATAATAGTGTAGTAATCAAAATAATAATGCATACATGCATATGCATACATGCGGTGTAAGAAAACACATCTTTCTCACCTTTGCAAGGATAAAATTCAATAATATGTGTAAACGTGTAACCCAAATAGAGAAATGCACTGGTTGTAACAGACCGTTTAAACTTTGCACTGTAAATAGTGGTAGAGTTGAAGGACTTGCTGGAACAATTTGCCCCAAAGTACACTTCTCGCCAACTACAGCCATTGTTTACTCTCAACTCAACTCGAAGCATCAGCCGCATAAAAGAATGAAAAGGTTGTTTTGAGGGAGAGGCTCTTGGCGTAGCCTTTATCTCGCTCTCCGCAAATGCCATCGACTCGTATCAATTTTGAGGAAGAGAGAGCTATACCTCTGTAGGAAATTACGGCTAGCGGTGTGTGTAAAGAGGTTCGTCCAAATCCCAAATCAATCTTGTTCGAGGGGGAGAGAACTTAGAATAGAAAAGAACACCATGTATTTTTTATGTCCTCCCTCCGCCGAAGCCAGAGGAAGAAGAGAAGGAGTCGGGCTGGGAGAGAAGAATGCTGGAGGATGGGAGCGCGAGGGAACGGAGGAGAGTGAGGAGAGTGAGGAGAGTGAGGAAAGGGAGGAACTGGAGAAAATCAACAGTCTTTCGTAAAGAGGAGCTCGGGGGAAAGTTCGTTTGCACAATAATCAAGGGAATTGGAAACTTTCACTTGACTTCTGTTCTTTTTCTCCTCTTCTTCTTCTTCCTCTTCGTGTTCCCCTCCAGCCATGAAGTTGGACGGATCCTTTTCAACACATGTGGTGGTAGAGAGTAGAGGCAAAGAAATGTTCTTGCCTCCGTGAAAAGCCCTCGGAAGCCAGACAGGGCGGAGAGAGCCACGTGCGAGAATTTTGTTGGAGAATTTTGTTGGAAGAATACATGGGATTGAGGGAGAACTACTAGCTCGTGGGATGAATGGAAGGACCTGGACCTGGAGAGGACACGCGGGTGGAGGAAAGAGGGATGTGTGAGGCATGGAGGGACGAGGACGAGAAGGACCAGGAGACACCATGACGAATGAACCGGAAGAGTACACAAAAACCAATTCTCTCTGTCTTCTCACGCAACTCTCCAAATTACCTTTCTCTCTACACATTCTCCCTCTCCCTCATTAATTTACCCGCTCTCTTCAAGAGCTCTTTCCCTTCCTCAATTTATCCCTTTTCAGCTCGTCCTGCGACTCCGTTCTCCTTCATTCCAAGTCTCGTCTGTGAGGATTCTTGAGCAGTGATGGCGGTTTCCACTTTTGCACGCCCAAGCTGAATCTTTGGCCCCCGAGGTGATCAAGACTTTGCCAAAAAAGATGAGAAGAGAAGGGATTTCGTGGGGAGGGGGAAAAGTCCATAAACACTCAAAAAGCGCTTTCCGGCTAAAAATGTTCTCATAAATTCCCTCTCCCACGGCGCTCGTCATCCGCCTCCGAAGAAGGGGAAGAGTGAGAAGAGAGAGAAGAGAGAGAAGAGAGAGAAGAGGGAGAAGAAGGGGAAAATGACAAAAAGCGCACTCCCCCTTCGATTACCGCTACTAACCCATAAAAAATCCCTACATCATCCGAAAATACTGCTCGCTCTCTTCCTCTGAGCCTCCTATTATTCTCTGGCTATTGGACGGATCGGGAGTTTGGGTGGGAGAAGGGCGAAGGTGCGGAAGAGCCGGGGAGGAAGCATGTGGGCCACTGCCACTGCCTCTTCCTCCTCAAGTATTTTTTAAACTTGATCAAATTCCCACGCTCTATTGAGCTCCAAGGAACGCTCAATCAACTCACAATGAGGATTTATACACCCTCACGAGCCAACTTAAATTCCAACTTATGAACTCTCCCGTCCGTCTATTCACTCCGCTTCTCTTCCCCTTGAGTTATGAGCTCAACTTACGGCAAAAACATCCTTCCACTCCCCGCACGCTTTACACTCACTTACACATCCTTTATTACAGCAGCCATGGTCCAAAAAACTATCCCGGCTTTTCACATGCCACGGGGAGAATGAGCCACGGAGCTCCTTTGCATGCCACCAGAGCTAGGAAGTCCACCATCACCCATCACCCATCACCCGCTCTCCTCTTCTGTCTGTCTGTCTCCGAGCTCCACTCTGTCCAAATATTTTCACCCAACTTTCATATTAACCTCCTCCGCTCACTCCATCCAAGCACTCCCGAAAGTCACCACTAGAGTCCAAGCGCACATTTCGCATTCATTTCCCCGTGACCTAATCAAATTAAAGCCTCTTCCCCCGCAGGACTCGGACATGGGATTTCTAAAAATAACACTTGGACGGACCTTTCTTTCCCTTTCTCTCATGGTCTCTGAATAAAAGTCTACACGTTGGGAAGGCTGGACTTTCTCGGGGTCGTGCAGAGGGAAGGGAGGGAAAGGGTGGGAGGAGGAAGGGATGGGAAGCGGGATGAACATGAAGGAGACAGATAGGAAATGCGAAGGAGGTAGAGCTTCCCATGCAATAAGTGCAGCCAGCGGCTCTCTCTCACATTCCATTTCCGCTCTCAAATGATTTACTTTACCATTAAAAGTCCGCCCGCTTACAAATACGATTTGAGTGGTGAAAGCAAGAAAGAGAGAGAGAGAGCGAGAGACAACTCCCGTGACGTACACATGTTTCAACTTTTCAACTTTTAATACCGGATAAAGAAAGGCTCGGGGATGCTTAAAGCTGATGATGGCTTCTCATCATTCATCATCGATTATGAGAGGAGGAGAGCGAGAGAGAGAGAGAGAGAGAGAGAGAGAGAGAGAGAGAGAGACAGGGAAGTATTTTAGCAGGACAGGGAGAGAGAGACGAGCTGATTTCATTTGGAAACTCGTGCCAAGCATCCTACATGCTCGGGGAGAAATGTGAGCCTGAAGAGAGAAAGTGTGATAGTGAGCTAATGGCTTTGAAGCCTTTCAATTTCTTTTGCTTCCTTGCTTTCTTCTCACCTTCTTCTCTCCTTGGTCAGCTTGGTGAGTGGTGAGGAGCTGTAATTCATGCTTCACTTGATCGAACGATCCTTTGCATGTGCCATTCTGTCTGGGTCTGGGCTCACTCCAGGCCGTATCTTCACTTTCTCTCCTTCCCGCCTTCCCGCCTTTCCCTGAGCCAGCACGTGGCCGTGGTCAATTTGCAAGTCGTTTTCCCTCCAGCAAGTGCAATCTATGCGTCTTTTCGTAATGTGTTCCCTTGAGACTTGGAGATAATCTCCGTGTGTCACGTTCCTTCCATGAATTAAGTTGGAGGGGAATGGGTAGGACGAGCGCTGGAAAAACCTCTGGCGGTCTTAATTAATATGCCATGTCTACGTCACGTGTCCGCATGGACACAAAAAATGGCGGAGAGATTCAATTAAATTTCTCCCCACGATATCTTCGTAATGTATAGCCCTGTGTGTTCGCGGATCCGGAAGTCTCCAAAGTAGAGCAGGTGGAGCTTTTTCCGAATTCTCTCTTGCTCAGGCCTTGCCAGCAGTTAAAACGCTTCCTCCATATAAATCTGGCTACTACTACTAGCTGCATATTTACATAGGCTACGCTTCAAATCTTCTCGCTCCGACGACCCCATTTGGAAGAAGAGCTGTCGCTACGGAAGAAGGAGCATTTTATACATTTTGCCTTTGGCAGCTTTGAATTTAGTCCTTATTACTTGGAGAGCAAGCCATTAGGGAGAGATTGGAGATTTCTCCCCCAAAAAAGAAAATACTTGCTGGCAGCTAATGGACGTAAAAGCTCTGCAAAGGCTTCGCCAAAATGACTTGCTGTGTGCTGTGGCGAGCGTGCTGGATTTCTTTTGTTTTAGTGTAAGAGTGGAAAATCCCAGGGCTGGATGAACTCTTGAGGGACTTTCATAATTAATTACGGAAGCTATCAATAGGAATCGGCGTGAATGGAGGACAAAAGGAGAGAAGGAGGGAATGAGCTTCAATGAGAGTTCTTTCCCTCAGATTTATGGCCCCCTGCCAATGCTCAATAAATGGGAGACTTTGAGCGAGATCATGAAAAGCCTTCCAATATTCTATTCTGCTGGAGATGATAAAATCATTTCTTGAAACATTCACTTTCTCCAAGAAAATTGTGGCTTCTAAAGAAGCACCAAAAGTATTGGGAATTCTATTTCAGCGGGGAGGAAATCTATGAGAAATGTATATTCAAAAATTCATTACACACACCCAGATTTGGAAAGGGAATTCCAAGCTGTTTCATTTCACTACAGGACGAGGCCTTTAGAAGAGAGAATTCCCGAGAAAGTCCTTCGTGACCAACGGAATTTATTGCGGCGGTAAATGAGTTGCCATTGCCAGGATTTTCCACGCCACAGCGCTTCATCTATTTTCATTTCCTGCCCTCTCTTTTTGTTCTTTTTTCATCTTCCATTCAAATTCTAATTTCCTTTTATCTTTTACTTATGCTCCTTCCTCCTGCACTTTAGTTGAAGGCACAACTTTTAAATTCAACTTACTTTTGCACAAATTTATTACTTTCCTCAACCAGGATTTCTTTCCCCAATTACATTTCCCCTTTTATCAAATATTCATTTTTCCCTTATACTTTTACAACTTTTGCACATTGGGCGCTCTCAGAGCCAAATGTTAGCGTGCGAACATTTTTTAAAGACCTTCAACCATTTACGGCATTTCCTTCGACACGTGGAACGGGGAAGAGATTTAAGGAGAAACTTTTCTTACCTTCTCTAATGTGCGCCTTGTCCCGGCCAGGTCTCTCCAATTCTCACACTGGCTTCTTAACGGCCTGGAACACTCTTGGAACACTGTAAGAAAAAACAGAAAAAATAAGGTATTTTTTGGAAGTTTTAAACCGCTCCGAACAATTGAAAACGTGTGAGGAAAATCAATGAAGGGTGTGTGGAAGTGGTGAAAAATTACAAAGTTAATTACTTCTCAAAATATAAGAGGGAAAGGCGAGGTAGAGAAAGCGTGAGAGCTAGAGATGGAGAAAGTCTCATTTTCTTATTACAAAACGAGGAGGGCGGAGGGACAAACTTTTTCGCAAAAAAGAGAAGTTTCACACTCTTCAATTAACACTTGTATATTTCCTATTTGAACTTTCCCTTCGTCCCTCCTCAAGATCATGATAAATGACTTGTGCCGTGCGAGGTTTCCCATTCACCAGCAAAAGGGGAGGAGGAGAGAGAGAAAGTGAGGGAAAGGGAAGGGACGGAGTACCTAAAATAAAAGGACACGGCCTGCCTTAGTCAAAGGAAACTTTTCCTACAAGGAGTCGAGCTAAAAGTCAAAGACTTGTCTCGAGTAATTACAGAGGACTTTCTCCTTGCACTTGGAGTGCTCAAAGACTCCTCAGAGACTCAGAGCACACCACCTCAGCCTCTCACTTCCTTCAACTCCGCCGCGAGCACATGTGCCCGTATGTATACGAATGAGCCCCTCAAATGCTTCTTTCCGCCCGGGAGCAAATTCAAGTGTGATCCTCGTCAATGCTTCGCAGACACTGACTCATTCCCCTCAGCTCATTATAAACACTTCCCGCCCTAAGAGGACCTTTGAGTTCGCAATATTTGCAAGCATAAGAGGTGTCAACGGCTCACCATGCGAGAATCGAGCAGAATCGGGCTCTAGCCTGATTTTTGTTCTCAGTTGGCGAGGGACAGTGCGTCCTGCGTCCTTCTGGGCAACACAGGCCACTCTCCACCTCGTCCCATTTTTTATTAATCTCCAGTCACAAAGGAGCGGACTATTCTCCTTTCTTCCCACGCATCCAACTCCCTGCTGCATCTTTTCCTCCTTCTTGTGGCCACAGAACAAAAGAAATGTCTGCCATTGTTGGGGAAATGAATGCTCTTAATGGAATAGCCACTCACAGATTCGACCTAATTCTTTCACTTGCAAATGAATCCTTTCCCTTCCAAAGCCGTCCTCAGTTCCGTGAGAGGCAGAATAAGCCTTTGAAAGAGGGAATTCCTGGGTGCTTCCGAGGAAGAGAGGTAAAGCGACACATGTGTGGGACCTCCGTCAATCCCTCACATTATCCTTAAGTACATTAGGTAGGTATCATAATAAAGACGGCCATTAGCAAAGGGAAGAGGAAAATCGCATGATGCCATTTTGTCGACGACGCGTCTCACGGAGGAAGAACGGAGATCTGGCGCTACGAGCAAAAAAAGGGAAAAGGGTAAAGCAAATTGAAAGGTTGCATGGCAACTTCAGGGATGGATGGCAGAATTAAGAGGAGCGAAGGCGAAGGGAAGTGAGAAAGAATTGAAGATTGACTAATGGCGTTCCGGGATGACTTTTGTGATGATCTTTGCTTGCTTTCCTGGGAAAGGAGAGCCAAGTGATGGGAGAAGAGACTATTCCATCTTTCCATCTCCTCCCTTACGCGGGGAGACCGTGAGGAGGAAGGAGGAAGACGGGGAACGTTCAGAAGCTTCTAGAAAACTAATAGACTATAAGTGCAGGATCCCAGAAAAGTTTCCGACCCATCCCAAATAGATAAACAAGCGGAACAAGGAAAATAGCACCGCTCCAAGAAAAATTGCTTGCTTCACCACGGGAAAAATTACATAAAGAAGCACTTAGAATCGTGAGAGGAAAAAAACACTGCGTGTCCACGTCTTCCTCACGCACTAATCAAACATGGCAGGGAAGTGAAGCTTTTATTTTGCCACAATTTTTTGCGTCCTTCCGATTTCTCTCTGCCATTTCCCGCCCTTCCTCCGTCTTCTATCCGTTTCCCTACAGGAATCTCTACTCTGAGCTACCGGAGACTAGTTCATGTGTCACCAGGCTCGGACACATCATTCCATGCTCCAAGGGAAAAGACAAACGCACCCTTTCCTCCATCCAAACAAGGTATTTGAAGGGGATAAATAGCCCAATACACTAATAGGAATAAATATCCTGTGTGCTGAACGAGCTCTCGGAGCCCAAAGGGGTGGGAAGGATTTCCTTTGGAAAAAATGGTGACGCGAGAACAAGGAGAGAGCAATGGAGAGGTGGGGAAGAAGAGGGAGAGGAGAGAGAAGAGCGAGACGAAGGAGAAGAGGGAGAAGAGAGGGGAAATGGGGAGCGTGAGGTGATAAAAAATAGTGTTAAACTCCCGTGGACCTCAAAAAAACTTGTGGCAGTCTATAATCATAATAAAGTTGTCCCAAAGAATGGAGAGAAAGGGACGGGGGAAGTTGGAATAGAGTCAGGAATAGTTGTGACAGCCATCAACTCATGGACTTTGTTCTCACCCTCTCCAACTCTTTCTCTCGTCTCTCCTCCTTCTCTCTCTCTCGCAATGTCTCTAAAAAACATAGATATAGTAGCGTTTCCCAACAACTTATTCCTCATTCATAGCTCCTTGGACTGATTGAGAAAGGGATGGAGACGGAGGAGGAAGAGAAATGGAGGCGAGGAGCGACAGGGAGAAAGTGGGGGAAGGGAGAGAGATGACGGGGACAAGGGGGGAGTGTGGGACTCTGGGAGTGAGGTAATTCAGAGGGAGAGGAGATTGGCTCTAGTGATAAGGAGGACTTAATTTGACAAATGATAGATTGGGAGCATTCCGACGACAAAAGTCATTCCTGGTCTTATCGACGTAAATTTCCCTCATAATTCATTCCTTTTGGACGACGGCAAATATCGGAAGAAAAAAGAAGAAATAAATTATCCTTTTTTTCTTCCCCGCTCGCTCTCTCTCTCTCTCTCTCTCATTCCCTTCATACACATATCCTACTCCCTTCCAACATATCCGGAGGGACATGCTCCGGAGGAACGTTAAAAAATCAACTTTTCTCTAACTTTTATTATAGAGACCCCGCCTGTCTATATCTTCCCAGAGTATATGCTTTCACAAAGAATTGAATGAGAGAGAAATAGAGAGAGAGAGAGAGAGAGTGAGAGCGAGAGAGAGGAGAAAAAGAAAAGCGGAAATGGATTTCCCCGCTCACTGCTTTCTCCATCTCGCCTTTCTACACTTTTTTTTGCTTCTCTCCCACCGCCAACCGTCGAAAATCTTTCCTCGTTCTCTCTTTTCCCTTTTCAAACACAGATTCTTTTCTCTGACTATTATTCCTGTATAAAATTTGGTGTGTACTCACAGCAAAAGTGGCTAACCTCCTCAATAAGCTCCGGCATGATCTCCAAGGGAGGAAGAAGGAGAGAGAGCGAGAGAGAGAGCGAGAGAGAGCAGGAGAGGGGGAGAGAGGGCGGATGAGGAGGAATGTGCATGTACGTACAAGTTAAATAAATGCCCCCGTCATCCGGCGGGTGGGAAAAAGGCATAGAAAAATCACAAATGGAAATCTAACGAGTTTTCACACTCTCTCTTTCCCCCCTTTCATCTTCCTCTCATCCTTAGTTCATAGACGGGGAGTGGAAACGTGGCAAGGAAGAGAAAAGGCGCACTCCTTTTTTATGTATGGAGCCCCAAAAGCGAGAGGGAGAAGGAGAGAGGATGATGGCACATCTAATGCATCCAGGCCCTTTCCACTTCAAAATGACCATAGAAGTGTCCCGGCCTTTATAATTTCGCCATTTTTTATTTGTCCGGGTCAGCAGAAACACACTTGCTGGCTTTGGAGACTTTTTTTGTCAATGGCGTCCATGTCCCACTTTCCCTCCTTTCACAGGGCTTTCACTCATTCCTACTCAGGATCTGACTCAGAAGTGTATTTCGAATTTGATTTTATTTACCTTTCTAGCTCATGAGCTTTATTCCACCCGTTTTTTCGCTTCCTGCGGAATTGTGAAAGCTACTCCTTCCAAGCCAAGGCCTGGTGGGGCAGCAGGAAGGAGCTTTCACAAACATCTACACATGAACTTGTCAGGCTCCCGGTACAGCCTTAAAATGAAACAAATTCACATTCGCCCTCCTCCTCCTCCTGCGAAAAAAGACGGAGATGGAGAGAGCACTGACTGCCTTGTCCAAAAAGACCACATCTAATGTTCAGGTTGACTCTGACGGATTCCCACCGCTTTCGTGTTTCTCAGTCATTGTGGAGAAGCCTTGTGGAAGGACCTCTTCCAAGACCACCAAGTAATCCATTTCAGGAAATTGGAACTATGCACAAAAAGTCAATTCTCTTCCTCTTCCCACGAATTTCTCTCCCAGTCAAGAAAACTCCCATGGAAGCTACATTCGGCCTTACAAAAGTCTCCTCTCTCAATGCACTCCTTTTCCAGCGCCTCTTTTCCAGGAAAAAGTTCATTGCCATTAAAAATCTCTCCACTCCATCACTTTCTCGTAAATGTGTGAAGGCAAGTCATTTTCAATTTCTGAGGAAGTGGCCCAACTCTCCCCTCGTGTGGCAAAATCCTAACCACGGCAATAATAATCAGCATTTTCCCATCATCGCCCTTCCCCTCACGCGTCCCTCTTCTAACAAAATATAAAGGAGCATCCTTCCATCCTTGAGACGGAGAATGCATGTCAAGTCCAGGGAGGGAAAGCATCCCCTTTAATGATCAGGCAAGGAGTAATCCCAAGTGCCGGAACTTGCAATGACCGGCGTTAAATCTTACCATTGTGGCAAAAGAGGAGCAGTCCTTTTGAGGGAAAATAGATAGAGTGTAGTAAACAGAGTTTCTCTCCTTCTCCCTTCTCCAATGGAAACTACCTTCCCATTCCGTCCTTATTATTCCAATTATTACCACTGGGATTATGTCGGCGGGGAAAGAAGAAAAGAGTGAAGGGCGGAGGTGCCTTTCCACCCTGAATGAGGCATGAAAAGGACGCATAGATTTTCCATTTCCGCCACTTTCCCTCCCCAATGTCTCCTTCCACCATTCCCTACTTTCTCTCTTTCTCTCTTTCTCTCTTTCTCTCTTTCCCTCTCCCTCTCTCCCTCGCTTTCTCTCTCCCTTCCCTTCCCTTCCATTTCACATGACTTCCTCCCCCAAACTCCTTCGCCCTCCCCGCCGCCTTCCCTTCTTTTCGCGCCCCACAACCGCATTCTCTAACTTTCCTCCTTCTTTTTACTAATTTCCTGGACAAAGCGCAAGATGGACATATTTGAAATGAATGTCTTTTTCAGTATTGAGGAAAGAAGGACATCCTCGGTGTTTCTCGATAATTGTACGTCAATATGTATGCACGGCACACAAAAAATGATTGTCCCCCATGTGCTGCTCAACTGGAGGCCGGACGTAGCCAAAATAGTGCTCTGCGGCCCATTTATTTAGAGAAGATGAGGAAATAAAATGATGGGAGAAATAAAAGAGCCAAAGGATGGACGAGATAAGTTAAGGAAGAATGGGCTTCCGCTGCACGCTTGACAATAGACACGGACCAGAATCACCAGAACAATCTTAAGCAAGGCGGGAATCTTGGACCACTTTTATCTGTTTCCTACGACCTCCAGTTTGGTCTGCACGTGTGGACAATCACTGCTTGGTATATCCGATATATAATTACTCGCTCATATGAACAACTGGACCTTTCTTGGCACATTTCAAAATGATTTCGGCTTGTGTCCCAGAATAAATGTTGGCCGTTGTCGGCACAAATCACAAATAGATGGGCGATGGGACTGAAAAGGGAGAGAGGACAAGGCCGGATAGAAAGGCTGGACGAAGGGTCCAGGCTGGAGGAAAACAAAGAAATTAAATGCTTGAGCAAGCTTCAGTCAATCCTTTCCCCAGTTCTCTTCTTTTATACTGCGTATCCACATTTTTTTAAATTTATGAGCTTTCTCTCTTTTTTTAAAATTAATGTCCTGTCCTTCCCGATCGGAAAGCCTCTACATATGTGCACTGTCTTGTCCCCACTTAATTCCACACAAAAAAGCCATTCCGCCCCGTTTTTTGGGCCCTTGTATTTTTTCTCGAAAGAGACAAGTCCCGCGTTCTTTCCTAGTTGCCAAAAACTGAGGACGAAGAAAAAGAGTGGGAGAAGAGGAAGCCGACGTCAAAAGTTGAGAAAACAAAGTGGGAGGGAGAATGTGGAGAGACAGGAAAGGGGGGAAGGGGGAAAGGAGGGAGATGGGGAAGGGGCAAACATGGAGAAGGAAAGAGAGGCGGGGAGAGAGAGGCTGCGGCAGAGAGAGGCTACGGGAGAGAGAGGAGGGCAAATATATTTGGAGAGGATGAAGAAAAACGACGTGTCAAAACATTTGAAGCTCAATGCGTATAACTCTTCTTTTACACTAAAACCTTTCAGCGACCACAGGCAGGAGAAACTTGTTGGAAAGAGACTTTCTTGCTTTTTAAACGCTTTCCCCAGCTCCTCACATGAGACGAAGGAAAGGAGAAGGAGAGGAGAGGGGCGAGGAGGATCCCCCACAACGGAGGTGGCAGGGCGAGGATTTGGCCCTCATCCCCCACCAACAACAATATCCAGGGCTCCGTCCAACAATACGTAGAAAAGAGGGACGAGTGGGGATTGAGTGACTTCGCATGGAATCCATTACGCACTCCCAGTCTCCATTGACCCTAATGAGTGCATAGCTGGGTTTGCTTTTGCTCTCTCTCTCTCTCTCCTCACCTCTCCTCTGGTGGCCACTTATTTGCTTGGTGCGCGGAAGAAGACAATTGCTTTTCAACAAATTTAACATTTGTTCAAGGGAAGAGGCTCTCTGCTCCCCCGCCGTCCTCTTCTTTTCCCTTTTTCCCTTTCATCCTCGGACGATGGAGATAAAAAACAAGGGCAAGACTCCGCCTCTGACTCGTCTCATTTGGGAAAGGAGGACTCCCCGCAACCTCCACCATTTTTTACCCTTCCTTCCTATATTCCCTTTCTACAGAGGGCTGACGTGAAAAAATTATAGGTTTTTTGGGTAAACACTTGTACGTATGTATTATGTATACACGTCTGTATCTCCCTCCCTTTCCATCTCTCTCTCTCTCTCGCTCTCTCTTTATGTATCTCCGTCCTGGCGAAGGCGGTGAAGAAGAAAAGAGAAAAAAAGCGTTTCTCCTCCAATCTTCTGATTTATAGGTGTCAATTTTTTCTCCTTTTCCTGCATGTGCTGCGGAACAGTTTTTTCTAGGCCATGGCATGTTCCTTTGTTTGTTTCGTCATACCTCCCAATTTTCTACACTTTCATGCTTTGTTGGGAAACATTATTTTTACCTGGAACAGTTTTTTAGAGTTCAAAATGTTCTGCTCAACAGGTACAAATGGGAGTCCTCCATTCCTGACACATTGCTCTCTAATTATTTATGACCGTTGCTCTACAGTACGAAGAGCCGACAATGCTAATCATGCATGCACTATTGTTGCCACGTCCCTTCAAGTCTCTTCGAGATCAGTGAGAGTGGTACTGCAAATATTTGGAAGTGCTTCTGACTGGAAGCATGAAAAAGTTTTGAGTACGGGATTGCGGGGAACACTTAAACGGGACACTGGCTCTTCTCACCATTTCCATGTAAGAAGGAGCAATTGAGCCGCAGTCAATTGACTTAGTCCTTCCTCTCCAGATGCAAGGATGGAAGGGAAGGGAAGGGGAGGGGAGGGGAGG
>JAQGBT010001942.1:0-27376 GCA_034698585.1 Disparrhopalites patrizii | reverse complement strand
TTAACATAGAAATGTCTGTTCTCTATAACAGTTTTTCGCTATAGCAAGCGAAAATTGATGCTTTATAGGGTGCTGTTGTAGCGAGAGTCGACTGTATAGGTAGTTTTTATTATTTTTCAATTCTAATTACAATTACAATGGCTGCTCTCGATTAGCAACTCAAGGAGAAAAAGACAAAAAAAAGACTCACTGTATAACAACTCTCCTTATAACAACTTTTTCTCTATATAACAAATTTGTTTTTCAGTCCTTCGCATATGTAATGTACGAATGGAATGTACCCTTCAGGGTTGTTATAGCGAGAGTCCACTGTAGTTCGGTTGGAATTCACGGTATAAGGCAGGGATTGCATATGTATGTATGTGCGAAGGCAATCAATTTAATACGAAATCAATTTGACAGTCCAATTACAATACAGTGGAGTCTCTGTATAACAAGTCTCTTTATAACAACAATTCTATGTAACAATATTATTTTTCCAGCCCCTCGTTCATGAAAGGTGTATATTTATTGTTCTGTATAACAACATTTCCCTGTAACAATATCTTTTGCCCTTCCCTTCAGAGTTTTTATATAGAGACTCCACGAACCTGTAAATGTGTTGATTGGTTTTAGCGGTACACTTGAAAAAATTCTATAGGAATGAAATTTGACATCCTCCTACATAATGCAGACAAACCTACAGAGTGCCTATATGACTGACTATCGTCTAAAATTTAATGTGCGGTCTTACAAATGAAACCAAAGATGACTTTCAATTCGACAACCCAATTGTATTAGGTATGTATTTTATACGGAAACGTAAACAATTTTAAATAGCACCTGACGCGGGTTTTCTAATTGCATTGGGAGTTTAGGCGTAACGTACTAACATCATTTGAAGGTAATGGACAGATTTATCACGTTCTCCCCCACGAAAGCCAAAAAGATTGGGGTGGACTGACGCTCAAACGTTCTGAAGATCCCCACCATCACCCCTTCCGGCCGGATTCCTTTCAAATACCGCCGAATGTATTCGTGACGAGCGCCACGACACGAATTGAAGCTCTCCAGCTCCAGCTTCTCCTTCAAGGCTACAGCCATCTCCGGAATACGAAAGAGCCTGTTACTCACGGTGAGGTAACACACCGTGGCTTCCGCGGCTAAAATGAAACATATAAGGGAATCGACAGGGTGCGTGCTGTGATATTTGAGTGCGAAAAAGAAGAGGAAGATGACGGCCGAGAGAATACTGTTTTTCAAACAAAAAATCATCCCAGCAAAACTGTGATTTATCAGAGAAAGAAAGATTTGAAGATAGCGGGAGATTCTCAAAGCCGTGAACATAGCTGGTTCCTCGATATCCTGTAGGACGAATTGCCTGGCAAATATTTTAGCATTTTTTAGTTATTTGCGAATTTGCAAAATTAACTAAATATAAATCAGAATTGGTTTTACCTCAAAACTTGTAACTGCATGGTGTATTTTTCAAATATTAGCTGGATAAAACTTGCGCCAATGACGCCAACGAGGACCATCCCTGAGCCGTAAATTATATACAAGGTGAATTCTAGGAGGCCAAAGATTATCAGTGTCACCCAACTCCTCCAAGATAAGGGCAAAAGGGAGTAGAAGAAGTAAATGTTCGTCGGAGCCATGATGTATGTTCCCACGCACAATGTCATTAAAAGAAGATAGACTGGCATCATAATCACGAGAATTTCCATCCAGTTGTACTCTCGCCAACCTTTTGTGGCCTTTCTGCCGTTAGGAGAAGTTGCCCAAGGGACGTAATATAATTCATTCGCGATCACCGCCACATTACTTGACCGACGATGGAGGACACATGAGAAAATCAGTTGTATGACCACCAGCAAAATTTGAGAGAAGTGTAGTGGGAATGCCCGGAGGCTGAATAGCTCCCGGATGACGAAGGACTGGGCAAGTCTGAAGAAGAGAAAGAGAACATAGCCACATTGGATTCCGATGAAATGCTTCCACACAATCAACTTCCAGAAATTCCGCTCCGTCCAGATTCTGGCTTGAGCCACGTCCACTCCAAAGGGCAAGAGGCACCCTTTGGAGTAAAGGTTAAGCACCGAAAATGGAAATTTGACCTCGCAGGCTAGAAGCATTTCGAAATTTTGAAGGACTTTTTAGTTGAGTCGAATTGGTTTTACGTAAAGTGTTATTGTAGAGCTGGCTGTGGCAATTGTGAAGGCAGTATATCTCGTCGACTTCGATTAAGTGCTTGGGGGCAGAATTTTTATGTATGCATATTCAATTAACTTTGACATAAAATTTTTTCAATTTCCAACCCACTTTTCCATTTGTTGTGACAGGCTATTGTTTGCGACTGGGAAAGAAAGGCATTTGCACTACTTGGGTGTCACTATATATGGCTTAATGGTCTTAGATGTATATGTACAAAACTAATCAACGGCACTGAAAATCGAAATGAAATTACAGTCGGAGCCCGATTAAAAGCTTTTAAGTCGTTGATTGCTTTGCTGTCCCTTCTGTTTCATTTGAAAGGTTCATAGACAACCTGATTTTAGTTGCAAGTTTTGGAAATCAAATGTTTTTGTAGAAAATTCATTTCTGCACGAAGTTTCAAATAATTTTTTGTACTTTTTCTCGAAGAAATTTTGGCTTTACTAAACTAATCCAATGGATTTTTAGCATGATGAAGGTTTTAAATTAATGTATTCGTTGCATATAAATATGTATGCGCATATACGGACAACACATATATCCATACCTGAAAATGGGACAAATGTGTTTAAGCAAAAACAAATATGAACGTTGGTAAACACATTACCCGGACTTTGATGAAAAACTTTCTGGTAGAAAGAATGAGATCAATAAAATTTATTTGACCGTTTCCAATGAAATGTTTTTTAGTTGCTCCTTAAAAAAACTCATTGAAAGATCTGAGAAATTTACAAAAGTTTACGATTCAGAATCGATTGGATTGACTGCAATCAACTAAATTGGTGACATACAAACCAAGGAATGACATCCGAAAAAATATGAAAGGTGACAAACGTTCCGTGCAAGCACAACCAATGGACAAATATTAATTTTTGTATGCAGCATAATTGACCCTGAGGTCATGCAGACATCCAATTATTTTTGGCGCTAAATTCAAACTCGCGCCAGAGAACGACCAGCTGCAAGTGCATTTTCCCAGTTAAACTCATCAGTCAAATTTCCATCATCAAATTTCAATCGTTTCTCCTGAGAACAGTTTCCACCAGAACCAGCTCATATTTGACGAATGCAACACTGCACTAAATTGCTTTAACAATTGCTGTTTTGTTTTTACCCGAAACAATCTTTTAACTTTTTAGAAAATATTTAGTAAAGAAGGATGAATTTTGCTATTGTTCCCAAAGGTGACATATTTTCTGTTCCAAAAGGTCACACAGTATATTTTTCTCATCCCATACGCAGTCGAAAAGTTTTTGCCTAAGGTGTTTTTGCAGAGCTAGCTGTGGCAATTGGCAGGTTATCTTGTTGACTTCGTTTAAGTGTTTGGGAGCAGAATTATTTTGTATGTACATAAAATTTTTTGTTAAATTAATTTTTTGTTAAATTAATTTTTTGTTAATTAAAATAAATTGTTTGTATGTATATAAAATTTCTGTCACCATAAAACTGTCTTCAGTTTCCTGCCAACTTTTCCATTTATTCTGACAGGCACGTGTACTCCGGGGATATCACCAGATGGCTGGGTGGTCACATATGTACATATATGTACAAAAGTAATCAACTGCGCAGAAAATCGGAATAAAACTAATCTCGAACTCGGATTGACAGTTATTAAATATGCATAAGTTGGTTGTTTTGAGTGGTATAAAGGCTTATATCAACCACAGTCGACTCTCTCTATAAGAGCACCCTATCTGCTCCAGGAAAAGTGCTCTTATAACGAATTGCTGGTATGGAGAATTAGTTAAAAAATATTAATATTAATGAATTAAGATTATTTTCAGGCTTAACTTTGATAATTTTCCAAAATTCTAACAATATTTACACAATTGGGCGTAAGTAACTGTTTACATTTTAGTGATAAAAGAATAAAATTGTGCTGGTATAGTGCTCCGGTGCTGTTATAGAGAAAACGTTGATGTTGAAGGGATACCTGAGGTAGACGATACTGCTCTTATAAGGAGAAGGTGTTGTTATATAGTGAGAGAAATGTGACCAAGGGAAGAAAATACCCTGCTGTTATAGAGTAACTGCTGTATTAGCGAGTGCTCGTATGGAGAGCACACTTTACATGGTAAAGCTGTAGGGGGAATTCAGCACTGCTGCTATAGAGTAAGTGCTTTTATAGGGAGGGCCGGTATAGGGAGAGTCGACTGTAATCCCCGCGGTTAGAGTGCGACACGAGGAAAGTGGGACATAAAGGATTTTGAACATATGATAAAGCTTTTCACTGAATATATCGCATATATACATATATATGTACATGTACATGCGCACATGAAACATTTAGAAGCAATAGATACAGCGGAGTCTCTGTATAACAACACTTTATATAACAGCATAATGTTTAAAAGATTCGTTATAATGTCAGGAAATTTCAGCCGATGGTATGTAAAAGCATGTTAAATGTGTATATGTATATAACAGCATTAGCCAAAAATCTCGTTATAACAGCCAAATTTCTGTTCCCGTTGGATGTTGCTATAACGAGACTCCACTATAATTAGAATGCAATATCTTCGGAATCATAATTTCCCTAGAAAACTCATTTCTACCATTATCCCTATTCGTGCCTGTGTTATTCGAGTCTAGAATGAAAAAAGAGTTCGAAGGAGCGCCAGATGAAAAGGGGAACAAGTCCATTATTATAGTAGTTAACTCCATCCCGTCTACTATTTTTATAAGAGACCTACACCCCCTAAGCTAAAACTGAGATGGTTGTGGAATTTCTTTTAAAAACATACTCTGAAGGGAAGGGCAAAAAATATTGATACAGGAAAATGCTATTATATATAGAATATTAATATGCACTATGCACCTTACATGTACGAAGGGCTGGCAAAAAATGTTGTTACAAAGAAATGTTGTTACAAAATTCGTTGCCACAAATGTCAATACTAATCCAAAGGAAGCATTGTATAAAACATGCCCATAATTCGGATTTTAAATCGAATGCTGACTTGGATGTCATACCCTGCCGTTTGCCATAAGAATAGAGTCACGTATCTCTTAATGGTTTTCGATGTGACGAATTTTGCATCGGAAAGTCGCCATCACTAGGGGTGAATTTCAGGCAGATTTAAATATGTTGCGCTTTTCAAATAAAATTATGCGCAGAAAACATGCTACAGTGGAGTCTCTCTAAAACAACATTGAAGGGAAGAGAAAAAATATTGTTACAGAGAAAAGTTGTTATATATAGAGCATAAAATATGTAGCTTATATATACGAAGGGCGGAAAAATTAATGTTGTTATATAGAAAAGTTGTTATAAAGAGACTTGTTATAAAGAGACTCCACTATATTACCCATTTGCTTTTGTTTTGGAAAAGCAGCCGTAACTTGGCTAATCTGGGACGGATTATGATGAAAATAAATTTCCTAAATTCGCAGTAAAATTATGCATTGAAAGAAAAGCAAAAAACTGACATATTCACTCATAAATCCTGTATTTAATGGTTTTAAATGTTACAATAAATTTTTCAAGACAATTAAAGCCTGGATGATGAGAAGGGAGGCGGACACTAATGGGAAATAAGCTCCGTTGATCCTAATATCGGCTTCTCTGCAAAGTTCCTTCCGTGTCCCTTCTTGTAGACTCAATCGCACGAAGCCATTCTATTAATTACCCCCAAAATGTGACTTACATTTATTGTTAGACATATTTAAACAATCCGATGTTATTGCAGAAAAAATGGTCTAGCTATTATACGTTTAATGTATACGGTTTTACCTCCGATTTTGGGAGAAGGAAATGAGGGGCGGTGAAGGTGTCATTAATCCAGTGGGTCTTGCCTGGTCGCAGAAGTCCACCTTCGGGAGACCAATGAGAGCTAATGATCTGAGGATATTCCTGGCCCTGGATAAAAGCGCTGAAGTACAAACCGAGCGTTTCCGTATTTCTTTTGCCGCCGAATTTCCAGGAAGCGGCTACAGAGTATGCGTTTCCGTCGGAGATGTCACATCTGTCTCCATTGCACCCGTGGACGTAGAAATCGAAATCACTCCCATCGCCACCTACGTTCAATGAATCTTATAAATTCCACTCTATATTTATTAGTTAGACGGGTAAGTAAATAAATATAAGTTTAAAAAATATAAATTAAGCAATCAAAAAATAATACAATTAAAACATATATTTATTATATTATTATGCTCACCTCCACTGTCACATTTTCTAGTCTTCACTTTGCCTGCAGTCAATGTTAAGTTACACGCGATGAAGGCACAAATAATGAGAAATTTTGCCGAAATCGCCATTTATAATCCAAGTTCGGATTCTTTTTTTTTTAAATTTATATCAGTGTACAACGATGTATGTATAATAGTTATATGTGCAACAGCAAAGGAAGAGCAAGGCAATTTCCGCGAATTGCCCGTAAGCATGAGGTTTAAGAAAGTAGCAGAATTATTATAACTTCTATCCGTTGTACCTGAAGCTGAACAAATAAACTTGTGCTCGTATCTGCAAAACATGTGGATCAGGAAGGACGATTATTGCTGCTGGCCGAGAGTAGATTATGAATCATGGGGATATCTTTCCAAACCGAAATTGTGGCATAACAATTTTCAAGTATTTTTGCAAAGTATTTAACGTGTGAATGAAATCTGTACGTTTATAAATGTAGACATGCATAATCACTTACGCAATCACAAAGAATTTAATGTCCCCCTATGTTAATTTTGATTTTATTGGCACGGAGTTACCAGTATCTGTGGATGCGCACATAACATTTTAAACATAATTTTACATATAATAATATTTATAATAGCATTATAAAATAATAATTTATGATAATTAATAATTTTATAATTATATATATTATTTTATATTTATTTTAAATACATATATTTATTTAAATAAAATTTGATTGTTAATTTTAGAGATAAATTCGCAAGCTCCTCATGGTTTTTCACAAATATGTAGGTCCTCTCTTGCCTTTTTGTCTGTGAAATCCTTTGTTGGATGGTAACCTCATCTATAGGTGTAGATATCTTACCTGAAATATGTGTGGAATGAAGTCCATAAAAAAAATCACTCTGTACGCTTTGAAGGTCATGAAATACCGGAAAGTAATTCCACTCAAGAGTGTTCATTTATTATACTGCAAAATCCTCCAGAATCAAACTCCATTGTCCTACCGTAAGATTACATTGTCGGATTTAAACTTGTTGAGGAGGCACTCATGTACAAGTGTTCTATTTGCAAGTTTGGTTTGTTAATTTTGTAGCGGATTCCTATAGAGAAAATTCAGTTGTGCGTCCAGTTTTGTGTGGAAAAATAAAACGGATAAAGGCGTAACTGACATATTGTCAATCATAATAATCTATTACTCATGTGCATATTAATACCTATTATCTATATATAAATTCATGTGTATACATTTGTCGATCAACAGGAGTATCTATATATAGTAGCTGGCGTTTGTATACACGCATTTCTAATTTTGCCTTGCTGGGGGATTTTGCCTCCTTATTACCGTACAAAAATCCCAGGTTTGGTTGAAAAACCTGGGAAAAATTGCACGGAAAATATATGAGCAAAGACAACAAAATAACTCTGCACTCGAGCGACCCTTAAATTTTGTGTTTTTACCAATTTCCATGAAAATTCCTCCTGCAAGTCCCATGAAAATTTGCATTTTTAGCAATTTTCTTGAAGATTTGTCTCGCAATTTTCCTGAAAAGCGTTTGTAGAAACTTCCTTCAAAATTTCTTCGAAATTCCCTTACAAATGTTCTCGAAATTCCCCCCAAAAATTGCGCCGTCGTGTTCGCGGTACCCAACAAATTTTAGAACCTTGACTATAATAATCTACTTCCTACGCCACCTTTCTAGATACATACACGAAGAATCGACTCAGAGACGGTATATTTTAAGACTAAAAAAATGATATGCAGTAAATAATTTAGTATATAGCTGCGAAAAATCATTTGACCAGGAGTTCCTTTATTACGCAAACAAAGACGTAAAAAATAATTTGTTATTGAATTTCCCAAATCCGCGGGTGCAAATGAAATTTAAAAAAAGCGGAGTAGCATTTGAAGAGAAAGGAGAAGTGTGGCGGGCACTAATATCCATCCAACTCCGTTCAGCGTCACATCCGCTTCCTTACAAAGTTCAGTTCGAGTGTTGTCCATCAGTTTTACTCGAACGACGATTTTCTGGAAGGTGGAGTAAAAAACGCATCAAAATAACGGTTATAGCGAATTACTAGATTTGTATTCATAATGCGACCGAATGACACAAATGATGGATTTGCTATGACTTAAATGAAGAGGCACCTCGTTTTTCAATTCCGTTTTGATCATTGGTACGGTTTGATTAAACCAGTATTTCTGGCCTGGTACAAGTCCTTCAGGGCCCGGACTGAAGGGGGGGCTTGGATAAGTCAACTCCTGATCCTTGATGATAACCATCAATGTCACTGACAAGCTTGGGACCGTTTCTTTTCCGCCTACAAAAGATGTAAATGTGGATGAGTACAACTTTTTATTGTATATTGTATAGTACACGGATGGGAATATTGCAATTATAAAACATTTCAAATTTTGTCCCTCACCGAATTTCCAGCCAGCATTGATTTCATATTTCTTTTCATCCTCGACACCGCACCAATCCGTATTGCATCCTTCCACGTGAAATTCAAACTCGGTTCCATTACCGCCTGTATCCACGTTTAATCAGATCATGTCGTTTTTTCTCCGTTTGTAATCAACGAGAGAGTCGTGATTTATTACATTATAAACATGCGTATACAGTGGAGTCTCTTTATAACAAGTCTCTTTATAACAACTTTTCTATATAACGACATTATTTTTTCCGCCCTTCGTACATACAGTGGACTCTCTCCCGAAGGGAAGGGCAAAAATGGTTGTTACATGGAAAAGTTGTTATATAGAACATTTATTATGTACTCTATATATACGAGGGGGCTGAAAAATATAGTTGTTATAGAGAAAAGTTGTTACAAGGAGAGTTGCTATAGAGAAAAGTTGTTACAAGGAGAGTTGTTATAGAGAAAAGTTGTTACAAGGAGAGTTGCTATACAGAGAGTTCACTGTATAAGCTACATATTTTATGTTCTATATAACAACTTTTCTCTGTAACAGTATTTTTCGCCCTTCCCTTCAGAGTTGTTGTATAGAGACTAGAGACTCCACTGCATATCCAAAAATCCTGGCTCAGCCATATTTTTTTAAGGATTATACATAATTGAAAATCTCTAAAATTAACATTAAACGTATACAGTGGAGTCTCTCTATAACAAATTTCTTTATGACAACATTATGTTTTCCGCCCTTCGTGTATGCAAAGTACAGCCAATTCTCTCTACAACGGTTTTGCAGAAAGCAGCCAGAAAAACTGTTATCACGAATAAGCGGTATAAGAAAAACCGTTAAAAAACGGTTTTAATGGCGGGGGATTCGAAATTACCGAAAAACCCGTATAGCGTGTGAGGGCGTGGCCTAAAAACCGTTATAGCGAAAAGGAATTTATGGCGGGGATTCGGAAATTTGAAAAAACCGGTATAGCATGTGTGGGCGTGGCCTAAAACCGTTATAGCAAAAGACATTTATTGGTCGGGGGTTCAGAGCTTCCCCGGTAGAACGAAAAAACCGTTATAAAATAACCGTCATAGAGGCAGATTTTAGCATTTAAATGGTCTCGGGCAGGTTTGTGAACACCGTTATAGTGCAAAAACCGTTATAGAGAGAATTGACTGCACACATTTTATGTTCCATATAATAACATTTTCCAGTTACAATATGTTTTCCTCCTCCCTTCAGTGCTGTTATAGAGAGACTCCACGGTAGTATGTATACTTTTATCTAGGCTTACCTCCGTCCTTGCAATCCCTGGTGGTCACCTTGCCATTTATGGACATGTCATTGGTGCTCAAGCGATTGGCAGCGGCTTGGGTCAATTCCAATTTACCTAATTCATCCACTCTTGCCGTCAAGGCTAACTTAGAAACGGCCAAAACCAAAACAACGATGTGAAATTTCACCATTTTTGCAGGTCAATCCAACAATAGAATCTCAGGAGGAGGTGAAAGGAGAGCAGGATTTATTCCCGTTAAAAAGAGAAAATTAAATTAAAAGAATATTAAATAATGAATGCAATACACGTTCGGTCCGAGCGTGTGCCTAAGCCTGGAATGCCACTGAGGACGGTCAAAAAAAGGATTTTATTCCGGGATGACAGTCATTGGTGCTTTATCATTGAAATGTCCAACTTGAGTCTGAACAGATAAAACATCTATAGATTCATTGTATGTGTATACACATACAATGAAACACCTTTTGTGCAATAGAACATGTGGCACACGGCTCAATCATTGTTTTACGCCACATACGATACAATTGTTTTGTTTGCTCTTTGGTTTAACCCAACTTTTCCAGGTGAGAAATGCCAAATGCGTATCAACACGAGCCCCATGCATTTATTTGGGTTTGCTGGACTTATAGGAGTGGCAACGATTTGATGTTGAATCGGATTTTTCGATTCAATTCGATTTGATTCAATTCAAATACTTAAAAACTTTATTCGATTCGAACCCTTAATCGAATAAAATAATTGGATATATATAAGACGTAAATCGGATCATAAAATTTAACTGAAATTCGATTCATACGATCCAATTAATACAAAATTTTTGGACATTCTTCCGAAGCGGAGCAATAACCATCAAAATATTGGACCAAATTTGAATCAACGGTAAATGTTAATATCCAGGTTACTTTTATTTATTTGAAGTGACAAATTATTGGACTTCATTATATGCTTAAAATTTGCAACAAGTGACAAAAATGTGTCGCAATAACATATTTTTTGGATCGCTTGAATAATAATTAATTTCAATTTATGGCTTGAATCGAACCGAATCATATCATTTACATCATGTATCGGATCGAACTGCGAATTTTGATTCGATTCGGGCTTTGAAACGAATCGATCTACAAATTTTGGATCAAATCGGATCGTTGCCGCCCCTAGCTGGGTTCTGTGGCATAGGAAAAATATTAATTTATGTACTAATATTTCTATATCTATAAACACAGTTATGCACATATGTATATGTTTATCCAATATTCATATATGTATATGTACATACAGTGGACTCTCGCTATAACAACCCTAAAGGGAAGGACAAAAATGATTGTTATATGGAATAGTTGTTATATGGAACATTTAGTATGTACACTGCATATACGAAGGGCGGAAAAATAAAGTTGTTATAGAGAAAAAGTTGTTATAAGGAGAGTTGTTATAGAGAGAGTCCACTGTATATACATACTGCTTTTCTGGGCGTGTGTATACAATATCAACATGCGTAAATCGATGGGAATATCTAGTACAGAAAACGTTTTACCAATCAGAAATCCCATTCTTATTGACCCTCCAGATGTTACTATAGTGATATCGTTATCTCAGTTATCTCGTTCCGGATAAACCCCAAATTAAATCTCTCAAGAAACTCATGAATAATAGAGTATGAATCAATGTGGCACTTGCAAATGGCAGAATGTCCTGGGTGAAAAGTAATGCCAAAGTGGGTGTTGTATTGTGGGCAGAATCGGATTTTTTGCCTATAGCCATTACTATTGGAGGGTCTTACATCGCCACAAAACTGGAGAGACCTTATACAAATAATTACATATTACCTTATAAATGTTCTGACATATCATATCTATTTTTCTATTTATAATTTGAATCGCTACACATACATTGTAGCACACTGTTGACACCTGCATCAATGGAAATAATTTTGCTATCCTTGATTAAATTTACACAAGGCAAGTACAATTTGGAGCTCCGATTACTGCCTTATTTAATCATTGTAGAGTTTTACATATTCTTGTCCTTAGTGGGTGGCCCATTGTTGAGCGTCCAGTAATGGAAGTACATGTAATGTGGGCAATTTGTTCTTTAGGGGAAATACAGGGTTAATTGTGAATACGTTGACGTTACCCGGGCTTCCATAACATATTATTTTATGTATATAACAATTATGTTCAAAATTATTATTCTGGTCTTGTCCTTCTCCCCAATTCGATTCCCTCAAAGGGAACACTTTCATTTGCTAATCTGGCACCCTGACATTATATCCATCTGTAATGTACATCAACCAAAGAAGAACGTATACATGCCAATATTTAATGGAAATTATCAATTCACACGCGTGTGCATGCTAACGGTCCTACTGTATTCAATCAACTATCCAAAAATACTGGGCTGGTCCCCATCAGAAGAAGGATGAAGGAGTAATTTCAGCTAAATTGCAATTACGAATGTGCAATTATTCCCAATTGCTTTCAACTGAATACAGTCAATTCTCTCTATAACGGTTTAGCAAAAAGCAGCCAGAAAAATCGTTATAACGAATAACTGGTATAAGGAAAACCGTTAAAAAACTGTTTTAATGGCGGGGTATTCGAAGTTACCGAATAACCGGCATAGCGTGTGAGGGCGTGGCCTAAAAACCGTTTTAGCAAAAATAAATTTGTGGCGGGTATTCCGAAATTTGAAAAAACCGGTATAGCATGTGTGGGCGTGGCCTAAAACCACTATAGCAAAATACATTTATTGGTCGGGGGTTCAAAGCTTCCCCGGTATAACGAGAAAACCGTTATAAAATAACCGTTATAGAGGAAGATTTTAGCATTTAAATGGTCTCGGGTGGGTTTGTGAACACCGTTGTAGTGCAAAAACCGTTATAAGGAGGTCCGTAATAGAGAGAATTGACTGTACACAAATTGCGCTTCTGATGACATGTTAGACAATTTTGATTCCAAAAGAATTTCATGAGTTCTACGAAAACGAAATTTGCTCCACAGTTCACGGTTTCATAAATCCTGAGTTTATTTTTGGCATTGGACGCCGGTCAAAATGTGTTCGGTCAAGCGAGTTTTAGGTGGAAATAGATCACATTTTAAGGTCTTAAGCCATTTCAAAAGAATATACGTCGGACTGGGAAAGCTTCCACGTATAGAATTCCATGTATAACTTGAAAGGCATAATTGCTTCAAACATTGATTATCCCGAAGTAGAAAAGGAAGAAATTGATTTTGGAAATTGATAGCTTGAGTAATTATTAGAATGTTGATTACAAACCGTTTTTACTTAATTAGGAAGCCAGTTGTAATCTTATACATCACATGATTGTCGTCCAAATCCCGAAAATGTGCGTCATTATCCACCTTTTGTATTAGCAGCTCAATATGGTAAAGGGGTCTAAATCTTGCTATGTATTAAATAGCACCGTGGAAATTGCCCTCTTTGAATAATGGGCAAAATCTTGTCCCTCTCGTCACTATATAAATAATTGGATTCGCGAAAGTGCATATCGTCGGTGAAGAAACGTAAGGGATCATATCCAGCGAGCGATAATTCACGAAGTGATCATCTCCATTTTTCTTGCGTGCAGTAAGTGATCATCTCCAAAAACAGATCAAAACCAAAAAAAATTGAATAAATTTTTCAAAATAAAGATTATGAGAAATTTTAATTAATGTTCTGTTTACTTACCAATCAACCAATATAAATTAATTTTTTCAATTTTGTTACCACTTCAGTCGCGTCTACAGGGTAGAATAGCGAATTACACAGATTTTAGCCCGACCGCCATTGCAAATGAATTAGAACAATAAACTAAACACAATTTATCTCAATCAAACTAAATTAATTTCCATTGTTAAATAATTGCTGGTCCTCTATTCAATTAGTACTGCAGGTTGTTGCGATTTTGTTAATGAACAAAACAAAAACAAAATCGTACTTTGTGCTCCGTATAACAACATGCAAACAACAAAAACAAAAGCCCATATTTTATGAAAATTATGGGTGTGCTTGATTACAGCACTATACACTCATTTGGTTCGAAAATTTAATTCGATGCAATTTAGTTCAAAAAATGAAACATCTGTTAACCGTTCGGCCGGAAACCGGAAAATGGAAACTCAGCTAAAAGGAACGTATACGCGCGGTAGTTCGTCCAAGGCCCAAGGGCATCTATATTTGATTATTAATGGACTTGATTACTCCATGCACAGAGGCAGAATGGAGATGATCACTTCGTGAATTAGCGCTCGCTGGAGATGATCCAATACGTTTCTTCACCCACGATATATACATATGTATGCACAACTGTTATGGCTGTGTAAACAAGTGTATTTACAAGATTATAGATCTAGTTTTGTATACGAAGTCATAATTGCAGACGTTATTGTTGACCATATTTCCATGGGGAAGCTCCAACGAAAGTTCCGTGGAAAATTCCCTTCATTATGTGGATATTAAAAAAACTCTTTGCATTTTTGTGCTCATTTCTAACACTAAAATTAACAGTAGGAACCAATTTATCCCACCAAAACTCATTACTTCCGAAAATTTTGGCGGAAATTCTACAGTCCTCCCCGAAATTTCAGGACTGTTCAATTCTCCACGTGTTGCCTCCTTTAAATACACTGGTGACACTTCCGCCGAGGGACGTTGACGTCATCGCTCAACTTAGTCTGGACGTATCCGATAGGCCCCAGAAAATTCTGCCTTGCACGGACCCCAAAATTCCGTGGGAGTCGACCAAAATTGAAAATTCCGAGTTTCCCCCGACCAAAAAGCGATGGATGGTGAACCACAAGAAATTTGCGTGGTCCTGCCAAATTGTTCTGGTGAAATTGGAGCCAAATGCACCATTCATGTTTTTGGAGAAAACCCTTGCACCCAGAGTTTACCCCTTGACAAAACGGAATGAGGACTTCTACGTTTTTGTCGGTACTTCCAGAGGATTCCTGGCGAAAATTCATTCCTTGCGATTTCTCCATTCGCTGCTCCTAAAAATCAACTCGGAGGCAATTCACGTCACCCAAATATGTTGGCTGTGCCAGAAACCGTTTGAAAGGACATTTTCCGGCTTCAACCAGCAGGATCAGCAGACTCTTCGATCTGCCGAGCTCTTCCCAAAGCACAAGAATCTGTACGGGAGGTTTCTCCGGATGACAATCTCCACGGGCGTCCCCTCCAAAATCACAATCAAGGAAAAAGGGAAGCACTACGAATTCGTTCGAGGAGGCTACTGGCTAGTCATCAAACATCTTCAATTAAATCTGAATTTCACCGCCAGGCCCTTCCCCTCGTACAAAGGGGGCGGGACGGGGAATTACAACCGGACGACGGGGAAATGGACGGGCGTGATTGGGGACATCGTGGACGACCGCGCAGATGTCGGCTTCAGCGCCGGGGAAATCTTCCTCCGCTACCAATTCACGGAACAGCCCCGGGAAATTGAATTCATCTGTCTCTCCTTCGCCTACGGCCAACAGCCGCCGTCCTACACGTGGCAGGCCATCTTCTGGCCATTTTCCTGGAACGTTTGGATCTGTTGTGTGACGGCCTCTGGCGGCGGGTTTCTGGTCCTTTTGGTAAGTTCCAGGTTTTCTCCTTCCCAAAAACCCACCCCACGACCTGGCTTGTTGCTAATGGCGGAATTCGTGTTCTCCGCCTATTTCGATAGGTCCATGCTGGCCCTGAAGGGGAGGTTACTCTTCCGGAATTTCTGCGTCTTCTGGAGCATAATGGGCTTGGTCATGGCCACGGTGTACAGGGGGAAGGTCGTGGGCTTGCTGGCGTTCCCCTATTATCCCCCGGCGCCCCAGAGTTTCGACGAATTGGCGTTTTCGGACTACAAATTTGCATTGCAGTATTACGGCGGGGTGGCCTACGATTTACTTCGGCTCTCCCCGAACCCAACGCTTCAGCTCCTGGCGTCCAAGATGGAGCTGGAGCCCAACGAATTTCGGTGCTATAACCGAACTCTTCACAGCAAATTTGCGTGCATTACCTACGCCCAGATGTCCGAGTATGCAATCATCCGACATTTCTCGGATCGACATGGCGACAGCGATATTCAGATTGCAAAGTCCCGGGAGTTTTTCCTCCCGAATGGCCCGATGCTTCCAAAGCGGTCATATCTCACCCACATATTCCGGGAATGTATTGGGCGGATGCTGGATGGGGGCTTGGTGGACAATTGGATTCGGATTGACTATGGGAATTTGTTGCAGCAGAACTTTTTGGAGAGAAGGGGCACGCGGTCGGAGGTGGAGGTCACGGTTTATCAGACGGAGATTCTTACTCTAAGTAGCTTGAGAGGGGCTATTGTCATCCTGGTTTTTGGGCTTGTACTCAGTTTGATTCTGTGGGCGGGGGAGCAGGTTGTGGGGAGGATGCCGTTTAAAAGCATGGGCGAATGTGCCGGAAAGGCCGTAATTACCGTTCTACGCTGGGGTTTCTATCTTTTCCAAAAATGTCTGGAAAAAACGTAGCTTTCTGGCAGTGTGCGAAGATTTGTATGGTTTAAAAAAATAGCTGATATTGTTTGACATGTAATAGATGACGCTATAGTAACATCGTGTGTAAGAAATCTTGAGTAAATAAAAAGCAATACACTCCAACAGTATAACTAAATTGTGCGGTTCAAATTCCTGTCTTATTTTTGCAGCTGGCCTTTTTTGCATTCTGAGTGGAAAGTGTTTGCCAAATGCTGCAATACAGTGGAGTCTCTCTATAAAAATACTGAAGGGAATAAAAACAATATTGTTACTGGGGAATGTTGTTACATAGAACATTAAATATGTACAGGGTGCCAAGAAACGATATGCCCCTAAACAATATGATGCAACAATGCTGCAAAATAGAAAAAGTATGTTTACTATGCAGAATCTTATTGTGGATCTAGGAAAAACAATTCATCCCGATCCGACCAACAGTGGCCGAGTTATGGCGGTTTTTTCAAAACAAATAAAAAATTTAAATTTTCGACAAAATTTATACCCTTTAGGCACAAATATTTTAATGTTCTCCCAACGGTACAAATTGGGATAAGGGCGTTTTCTTAGCACAATTTTATTGCAAATCTAGAAAAAATATTTCCAAAAAGTTCAAACACGAATTGACCAAGTTATGGCGATTTTTCCGCGCCAAGTTTAAAAAACTGAAATTTCCGAAAAAAAACGCCATAACTCGACCATTGTTAGTCGGATCGAGATGAACTTTTTTTCCTAGATCCACAATAAGATTCTGCATGGGAAACATGCTTTGTCTATTTTGCAGCATTGTTGCGTCATATTGTTTTGGGGGAGTATATCGTTTCTTGGCGCCCTGTACTTCACATTTACGAAGGGAGGAAAATCAAATATTGTTATAGAGAAACCTTGTTACAGAGAGACCATATAGGGAGACTCCACTGTAGTCTAGTGCCTATTATTTTTTTCTCCCCGAATCCAAAATAATGAACTTTTGCATCTGCATGACAATCAATTTTTTAAAAATGTAGCACACGGAATTGAGTTAACAACGATAAAAATGGACCTATTTCTCTTTTCATCTACAAGGACTTCTTACGACATTCTTCGTTCTGGACTTGAGTAAAACGATAAAAAAGTACTCAGGGGTGGGGATAATGGTACAAAGGAGTTTTATATATAGGAAAATTGTAATTCCACTCTTACCGGGCATAGGCTTATATTTGTCTTTACCACTCAAAGCAATCCACACATTTAAAAGCTGTCAATCGGAGTCCAAAATTAATTTCATTCCGACTTCCGATGCCGTTGATTACTTTTGTATACATATATACGTATGTGTATACATTCAGCCTTATGGTAACATCAAAACATATGTATGTTGTATGAACTAATATACGTATGCATGCCCACGGCCAACTGATGGAGTAAATGGAAAACTGGGCAGAAAATTGAAAACATTTTTACGATGGAAGAAATTTATAAATGTGCATACATACATAACGATGCTGTCCCCAAGCGAGTAATGGAAGTCGACAAATTATCCTCCACAACTGCCACAATCAGCTCGGCAAGAACAGTTTAATACAGCCAACATTTATTCGAGAAAACATTTAAAAATACAATATTCGTATAAAGTCGTGTGGAAATAAATTCCCTGTGACAAAATTTGATTTTGAAAACTTTCAACTAAAATTCGTTTGCCCCTGAAGCTTATATATGATATACACGTAGGATTCATTTAATTAAAAACTACCGACAAAACAATGTAAGCTCATTCCCACTCTGGGTCTCTCTCTATTCTCTCTCCATTTGATTCTTGATTACATAGTGGTTTGCACAAACCTGCACCAGGCAAAGCAATCAACACATTTAAAAGCTGTCAATCAGACTCCGAGAATAATTTGATTCCGACTCAGTGTCGTTGATGACTTTTGCACATATGTATATGTATACGTCCACTTAGTCAGCCATATAGTGACAACCAAGTTGTGCATTTGCCTTCCTTTCCCAGTCCCACACAAAAGCCTGTCAGAGTAATTGGAAAAGGTGGTAGGAAATTGCAAACGTTTTATGTAGAAATACATTTAATATGCATACATAAAAGTTCTGTCCCCAAGCACTAAGCAGAAGATATCCTGCCTTCACATTTGCCACAGCCAGCTCTGCCAATAAGACCTTAGTAGGCGAATGTTTTTCGAAACCAAGTAAAAAGTCCTTTATATTTCGAAATGCTGCTTGCCTGCGAGGTCAAATTTCCATTCTTGGTCCTTCACCTACTGTCCAAAGTGTGCCTCTTGCCCTTTGGAGTTAACGTGGCCCAAGCCAGAATCTGGACGGAGAGGAATTTCTGGAAGTTGATTGTGTGGAAGCACTTCGTGGGCATCCAATGTGGCCATGTTTTCTTCCTGATTTTCAGACTTGTCCAGTCCATCGTCATCCGGGAACTGTTCAGCATCCGCGCATTCACTCTACACTGCTGTCAGCTTATGTGTTGCGGCCCAATTGCAAACGCCTTCGATAGCTAAAGGGCACTAGATGAACTTCGATGCAGTCTAAACTAAATTTACTTGCCGAAGGACCACCCTGTTACTTTTTACAGGGAAATTCATGTGCGTGTCCCACAAATAAACAATTTCACGCCGCAGATTACAATCAATTTAATAAATTTATTAAGAAGTAACACATGAACCAATATCAAAAATTAATTAAAAATTGGTTGTCGCCGAGGTTCCATTCCCACAGATTCACTTGAGTCTGAAATAAGAGAAAAGGGAAAATGTTGGTTTTTAAGCTCAAATTAGATTTAATGGGCAAATCACTGTTTTTTGCACTATTTTTACTGGTGCTCGAACTTACTTCTTTTCTCCTCGCCCTTCACTGACCAACTGCGTGGGATGGCGTCTGTTCTCGGCCGGTTTGGCCACCTCTTGACCCCACAAGTCCCCATGAACCTGCCTCCGCCAATCCTGGGCCCGCCTTTCCCTCAAATTATGCAAGCTCCGTCCCACCACGTGGGACTTGAGCGCTTCGTCTCCTACGTCGCGTTTAAATGCCCGATTCTCAATGTTAATGAGAGCTACGACTCCTTCCATGCCTTTATCGCGCGACGACAATGCTTAATATTTATACTCACACCTCGTCTCTCTCTCTTTTTGTCAATGTTTCCTTGAGCCTATTCCTTGAGCCTATGCGAGGGAAGGAAGGGAAAGTGAAAGTGGGAACAAGTCATAAGAATAAAATTTTTACAATTTTATTACCCCAACAAGGGAAAAGGAGCTCCGCCGATGGGAGCGTGGGAGGGGGCCGGTGACAAAATGGCTTCTTATTTCTTTATTCTTGTACTTCATGTATACGTATGCCTTTTCCAAGCTATTCACAAGGAGTGTATTTTCCCGGAATTTTGGTGGTGTTTTACCTTTTTTATATTATATTTGTTTATATGACAGTTTTTGTCCCTGTTTTTTCTGGTTTCTTTCCGACATTCTCTTTGTTCTTTAGTTTTTTTTACTTTCTCTTTTGCTGGGTTATATAAATTTTTCCTAGCTTTCCCGTTTTATTTAATACGTGTTTGCATTCGCGTTCTTCAATGCGTCGTTTGTTTTATCATTTTATAATTGTTTTTTTTTCTATCTCTTTTTTCAGTTTTTTTGTGTTGCATTTCCTTCTGCTTCAATTTTTCTTTCGTTATTCACACTATTTTCTCAGTTTATTCTCTTGTTTCTCAATTCCTGTTTTGTTCAAGTTTCGTCCCTGACTTTATCCTTGTTGATTTGTAGTTACTTTGCTTTCTATTTTTTCTGGATTCCTTTTTCCTGCTTTCTCTTTTTTCCGGATTCCTTCTTCTTGTTTTCACTTTTTTCTGGATTACGTTTTCTTGCTTTCTCTTATTTTTGGATACCTTTTTCCTGCTTTCTCTTTTTTCTGGATTGCTTTTAATTGCTTTCTCTTATTTCTGAATACTTTTTTCTTGCTTTCTCTTTTTTCTGGATTCCATTTTCTTGCTTTCTCTTTTTTCTGGATTCTTTTTTCTTGCTTTCTCTTTGTTATGAAATCGTGTTTTTCCGTTCTTTATTTTTACAATTCAATTTTTCATCGTTGGTTTTGTGTATTTCCGCAATGAATTTTTTGCCGTATTTTTTTTTTACTCAATTCCTGTTTTGCCGTACTTTCTCATTTGGATTCTTACTTGCATTGCTTCCTTTAATTTCTCAATTACTTTTTTGATCTCAAATTAGTTTTTTTTATTTTCTTACCTAACCGCGCTTTTATTTTATTGTATTTATTTTCCATGTTTTTTTCTTAATTTCTCCCTTGTCACTAAATTAATGTCTTCTTCCTGTTAATTACTCACTTGCTTCCATTACCTATTTTATGCTTTTGTTCATTTCCATTCACGTTTTGCTGTATTTTTTATTATAACATTTTTTATATCTTTTGCATTGTATTTATTTCTATTAGCTTTTCTTGGTTTATTTTCACATGCTTAAAACGTGGTCGAAGATATTCTCATTCTAGTCTAATATATAGCATGTATTAGGAGATATAATTGTCCAAAGAGCATTTTTGGACTTTGAGACACTTTCCCCGGGAAGCTTTTCCCTGTTTCCATGCATGTCATATAATAGTGCAGAATTCCCACTGCGAGAGAAAGCAAAGTTCCGGTAGTTTTGAAAGCATTTTTTCTTTTGTTCCTAAAAAATAGGAGGAAGACTTGGGAATAAAAATAATAAAAGGAAAGTATAATACAGATATGAAAGCATGGGAGAAGATCGGAGCGGGTGTCCTCAAGTTTTTCAGTCTGGAAGGACTTGTGTGTGACAGGGGGCCTTTCCCCTCCTTTTTAGGATCTCATGCTGTTTCATTACAATTCAATCTCTCCCTAGTACGGTTTGGCTCCATCCTTCTGAAAGGAGTCCTACCACCCTCGGCTACTTCAAACCGCGATACAAACCAAATCTCTTTCAATGCTGGTAGGAGCAATAATATTATGGGAGTCGTAATCATATCCTGGTAATAATAATTTAAGGAAAGTAAATCTGTGCCTTTTTTTGGTTACATAATTATTTAGAGTGGAGGCGAGGGAGAGAGAGAAAGCTGAAAAAAGAATGAGTGGTGGCTGGGACGTGACACCATTACTTTTACTCTTTTTCCTCCTTGCCCGGAGAATTAGCTTCCTTTTCAATAATCCTATAATGCCTTTTCTTGCCTTTCTCCACGCAATATCCTTGCTGTGGCAGAGGATGAGCAAACCACAGAAACGAATGGTTTTATCTCTTTAAAAAACACTTTAGTACAGTTCATAAAAATTTCCAAAAACCATATTTAATTTTCCAGACATTGTAAACTTAACATTAGAAATGCCTTAGAATAATAAGGCGGTTAAGATAGAGACAGAGAGAACAAAAAAGATAAAGGAGATAAAGCTAAAAATATAGGGAATAGCTGAAAAGAAAACACCGAAAAAGGAACTTCGAGAAAGAAAGCGAAACCCAAATTTTGAACTAAAAATTAAAGAGAAAGCAAGCCAAAAACTAAATAATAAACAAAAATAAAGAGACGGCAAGCGAAAAACCAAATAATAAATCAAAAATAAAGAGAAAGCAAGCAAAAAAACAAATAATAAACCAAAAAAAAAGAGAAAGCAAGCAAAAAAACAAATAATAAACCAAAAATAAAGAGAAAGCAAAAATAATAAAGCAAAAATTAAGCGAAAGAAAGCGAATGACAGATAATAATACAAAAATAAAGAGAAAGCAAGCAACTGCCAAATAATAATACAAATATAAAGAGAAAGCAAGCAACTACCAAATAATAAACCCAAAATAAAGAGAAAGCAAGGGAATGACAAATAATAAACCCAAAATAAAGAGAAAGCAAGGGAATGGCAAATAATAAACCCAAAATAAAGAGAAAGCAAGGGAATGACAAATAATGAAACAAAAATAAAGAGAAAGTAAGCGAACAAAATATAATAAATAAAAAATGAAGAGCAATAAAGCACATGACAAATAATAAACCAAAAATAAAGGGAAAGCCAGCGAATATGACATAAATAAGAGCAAAAAATGTAATGAAGAAATTAGAGAAAGTGACAAGAAATAAAATGGAAAAGAACATGATAGAAAGCTAGATAAGTGGAGCGCACATAATTAATGAAAATACGAAAAAATATCCACTCCAGCAATTAACCGGAAGGAAAAAACCGAAATTAATGGAGCATATGGACAGGAAAAAAATAGAGGGAAACTCCAAAGGAAACATTACCCCTGGTAAAGACACCCCAAAAAAGAAGTATAAAAGCAAATGAGGCAAAAAGAAACCGGAAAGGACCACCAAAGGAAAAAACAGACCGAGCCCACGCAAAGCAGTCGGTGTGATAAAGAAAAATATTATTCCAAAATGAAAGGGACACATGAAATGGAGTAAAAAGTATAGGAAATTACACAATACGGGAAAAGACGAGACCGGAAAAAAAATTTGGGGGGAAATAATACCCGGGAAAAATACAAAGTATGACATTTCTTCTCTCCCTTCAACTTCAAGGGGAGGAACATCTAAAGAAATATAAATTGCGGGAACCAAAAAAAAATGGATATGAGAGGAAACAATAAGGGGGAAAGATTTTAGTAGTCAACTCCTCTGGTGTCTTCCGCATGGAATGATGAAGACCTCCTTCCCTTCACCAGGGAAAAAAATGAAGCTCACATATGATCCATTTCCGAGAGAGAGAGAGCAAGAGAGGATGAGAGAGAGAGAGAAAGAGAGAGGAAAGAGTGCATAGGACGAGGAGAAGGCATAAATGGGAGGGGGAGAAATTCCACAGAGTAATTTCCCAGCGTTTTATTATAATGTGCACATGCTGATAAGGCACTCTCCGGCTTTCTCTTTCCTTAACTTCCGTCTGCTTCCTCCTTCCAGAACCCCACAAGGAACATGTAGATTTCCGATGCTTCAGTCTCGCCTGCTCACCACTTTAATTTCCATTTATTTCTCCATTTTTCGTCTCTCTGTATTTTTTATATGTATATTTTTCCGTTTTTGCAGCTTTCTCGCCTTCACTTGTAGTATTCTGCACGGCTTCTCACTGTTTTTCTCTGCATTTTTCTCCTTTTCTCTGTGGTTTTCTCTCATTTCTTCTTGTTGTTTGTATTTTACTCTTTTTATCTTGAGCATTCTCTCTTTCTCTGATTCTTTCTTTCTTTAATTTTTATCTTTCCCTTTTGTATTCTCTCGTTTTTCTCTGTTTTCCTACAGTTTCCCCTTTTTTTGAGTTTTCTCCTTTTGTTGCTGGAGTTTTCTATCTTTTCCTCGTGATCTTTCTCTGGTTGTTGCAGTTTTCTCTCCTTTTATCTTGAGCTTTCTCTGTTTTTTGTAGTTTCCTTTCTTTTTCTCTTGAGTTTTCTACTTTTGTTGCTGAAGTTTTACTCTTTTCCTCTTGTGCTTTCTCTGTTTTTTGTAGTTTTCTCACTTGTTCTCTTGAACTTTCTCTGTTTTTTGTAGTTTTCTCTGTTTCTCTCAGTTTTTTTAGTTTTCTATTTTTCCCTCACTTTTTTTAGTTTTCTATTTTTCCCTCACTTTTTTTAGTTTTCTATTTTTCTCTTTGTTTTTTTCAGTTCTTTTTTCTCTCTGTTTTTCTGTAGTTTTCTCTTGTCCTGTCTTTTTTCTGTAATTTTCTCTTTTTCCTTTGAGTAATCCTTTCCTCTCTGCCTTTGTTTTTATTGTTTTCCTATTTTCTCTTGAGTTTCCTTTCCCTTTCGATTCAGTTTGCTCCGTGTTTTTCTGTAGTTTTCTATTTGTCTCTGTGTTTTTTGTGCGTTTCTCTAGAGTTTTATCTCCTTAACTTTAGTTTTTGCTTAATTAAATTTTCCTCTCTCTTTTAGCTTTTTATTCCATGTTTTTTTCTTTCTCTCGAGGTTTTTCTTTATTTCATTTTTTTATTTCTCTGGAGTTTTCTCTCTTTCTTTGTAATATTTTGTTTCCCTCCGCATTTTGTCTTTGTTTCCTCTGCTTCTTTGTCATTTCATTTTGTCTTCTCTTTGTTGCTTTATTTTTTCTCTTCCTTTCCGTGGGTTTGTTTTTTCTTTTCTTATTTCCATTATCTTATTACTTATACTTGTATCCTTCTCGGTATTTCAGTTTCCCGCTTTCTCTCTGTCATTACTGTTTCTCCCTCTTTCTGTGACTATTTTTTCTCACGCCTTCTCTTGCCTGATCTACTAATAGTTGTGTCTATACAGATATACCGTTGAGCTGTCCCTTTCTCCCCAAGAATTTCGCATACTAAAAGCTTCCTCCAGTATAATGTCACTGTATAAAACACGGCCCGCTTTACAAAAGCTGGTAAGGGGGAATTCCTTAAAAAATATGGGTCGTTGAGACACATTGAATTGTCATAATAATCCATTGTGGGAAGTACTCATGATTTCCCCTCTGTGAAAGTGCTTTTTATTTCTTCCTGTCGCTTCCTCCTTTAAACCAAGGGGATCCTTCCACCACAGAAGGAAGGGATGTAAAAAGGGAATTTTATTCCATGTAAAATAATATAAGACGAAATAAGAGAAAAAAAAGATATATTATTCCTCCAAGCCCTTTTTCCCGTTTCTACGAGGACGGTGGAAGAATTTGAAAAAAGAGGGAAAGTACCAAAAAAAAGGGTGGAGCTCCTTTTTTTCTTAATATTTTCCTCGATAAAGAATGAAAGACCACTTTAAACTATTTTTTCCCTCTCTAACTCCAGGCGGTAGAGATTAAAAACAAACGGAGGAAGTTGGAGGATGACTTTCCGTTTGTTTCTTTTGAAGATTCTCTGGGAAACAGTTATTACATTTTTTTCTGGGGAAAACCACCCAAATAATAATATTTTTGAGAAGCAATAGCCACAATAGAAGCAGTATTAAATCCTTATTTCGGCCCATTCTTTTGTACTGCCCACTTCAGGATTTTTTTATTGGAGGAACAAAGGAGTTTTTAACCCATTTAACCCAACGACTTTTTTTCATTTTTTATCTTGATGAATCTGTACTATTCTTGTATCAAAATGATTTTTTTTATTCTACTCCATTTTTACGTTCTCAGTTTCAGATTCTTTTGTTTGAACAAGTGTTCGTGTTTGAACGGGAAATCGGTGGAAAACAACTGACAAATACCTCAAAAAATAAGACAAACACCAGAAAATCACCGTAATTGTTTCCGCAGCTGGAGCAATTATAAAAAAATATGTAATTTTTGTCGGGAAAATACATGCAAAGCTGACAAATGGAATCTTAAAGGCAAACAAGTGTTCATTGAAAAATGTATTTTTTTAATTTATTATTATTATTTAAATAATTAGTCGTAGTATCGTCAAAAATTCCGGCTCCTTCGCAATTAAACAGGAGGACCCAAAATAAATATAAAAAACGTATAAAAATAAATATCAAAAAGCACACGATGAGCATGATTGGAGCAGGAATGCGAGTTAATTGGCCGTTGCATGCCACGCACTTGATTCAAATGCGTACTTATGTACATACATGTAAAAGGATGGGGCGTACAAAATAAATAGAAGGGTATACCTTTTTTACCACGGGCGTTGCATGAGAGGATGAAAGTTTCATTTTTTTAAGAAGCTATTAATTATTCAATTTTTTTTTCAAGATTATAATTTTCCTCAGGGAGTTTCTCGGGTAGAACGGTGGCGTGTGAAAGTTTTTCAATTTTTTTTATGGGACAAAAGTCAGTGGGTGGGAATAATTAATAGTGATAATTAATTATTTGTTTTTACATGCACATTCTGGAGCTTTTATGTTCTCAACAGAAGACCCATTTTAATTTTTCTATTAGTCCCCTAATTTTTCCTTTCCGTTTGAATTTTTCCGCGTAGTTTTTAAAAACAAAGATTTTTACAGGTTTTTGGGTAAGAATTTAGCCCCAAAATACAGACATTTCAATAATGCTCCAGGCCAATCGAGTAGATAAAATCCAAGGAAGTCATTTTCCCAGCCTTTTTAACGGAACTTTTCAAACGGATTTTTCGTATTTAAAAAAAAAAATGTACTTTTTAAAAATTTTGGATTATTTGATTTATAATTCCATTTCTTGAGATTGAATCTGAGTAATTAAGTGCTAGATAATTGACAGCCAAAAACTGTTCGGGGAAAATGTCTGTTTAGACACATTTTTATGGAAGTGAATATTTTTTGTTGCGTTTATTCATACAAAAAAAAATCAATTAAAACTTTTCTAATCTTCCCCACATTCCTTCCCTGCTGGAGCCATCAACTCGAAAAGCTCTTTTTGGCTCTTGAAAAATTACAGGACATTTCCAACGCCTGCTTTATGTCCTGATAAACTTCCCATGATATTCAAAGAGCTCCTAAATGCTTGTAGTACAACCGAAATGCTCCTTGTAGATGCTTTGTGTATCCGTCGTAGTACAAATATATGTATTTACATTGCATATAGGACTTTATTTCCCCAAAAGGACGGCACCACTTGCTCATTCTGCCTGTTCGAATTCTTCCTCCTTCAGCAACAAATTACACCCTCAGAAAAGCGTCGTCTTCCTCTTCCATATTTGTAGTCTCTGTATGTACGTGGGGAAGTAGGGGGAAAGGAGACGGATGGATAAATTTGAAAGAAGAAAGAGATGAAGAGGATTAGAAGACCAGAAATAGCCGTGAGAGAGAGAGAGTGAAAAACCAGTAGGAAGAGAAAGAATTGACAGAAATGGTCAACAAAGAGAATTAAAGGGAAAGAGAACAGAGAGAGACAAATGGAAAGAAGGAGAGAAAAGAAAGAAAAGAGACAAAGAGAGATAAATGGAAAGAAGGAGAGAAAAGAAAGAAAAGAGACAAAGAGAGATAAATGGAAAGAAGGAGAGAAAAGAAAGAAAA
>JAQGBT010001941.1:0-27378 GCA_034698585.1 Disparrhopalites patrizii | reverse complement strand
TGTAGTTGCTGATTGCTGATTGATGATGTTGTGTTCTTGTGAAGGGAGAACCACAGTGAAAGGTCAAAGGCACGCAGAAATAATCATATGCATTTATTAATAACTATCTTCATTTTCATTCTAACGAATAATAGTCGAGTACGGAGAAACATTTCCGATCCGATATTAAATCCGCTCTCAGATCTCACCCTTCCCTTTTGCAAATCGCACAGCTCATCTCATCTCACATTTGAGTCACATCCCATGTTTTTAAGGCATTATCATTATATATTCTATCTGTATGCATATTTTTATATTATTCCACAGTCACTTACGTGCCGTCGTGCTGTGTTTATTATTATTACTGATAAAATAAATTAGTTATAATCTCATAATATATTCATAAACATATCACATCATAAACGTGCTTAAATGAGAAGGGGAACTCTGAGACAGAAGCCAACTTCGCTAAGCAGTGCAGTCGCAATGTGCAATGTTTACGTATAATATGGAGTATGGAGTTTATAATTATTATGTATATTATTATTTATTGTTATTGTTATGAAAAAATAGCGTGCCCGTCCCGCGTCCTGCACGCTGCGCACTGGCCGCTGAAGCGTCATGAAGACTGGATTATGCGGATCGCATTTTCGTATCAATTTATTTATTAATAATAAAATAATAATATTATTATTTTTATAAAATACTAGCCTTGTAAATTATTTTATATTAGCTATATAATGGACAGGCATAACCTGAGTTGATTCGTTGTGTATATAAGTGTATTAATTTTTAATAAATGTGTACATAATTATTTATATGTATACATACATATATATTGAATATAATAAAATATGTACACATAGTCACCAAACCGGTTTTAGCGAAATTGACCGCAATAGAATTATTATTTATTATACAGCTATACAGCATACAGCACAGCGTAATATTTTTATTTAGTGAGCTCACTCACGTCACAATCACAACTGTGACTTGAGACGAGACTAACTTTTGAGAGTAAATTGTATTATTTATGTATGTATTAATAAACTTCGTGTCATACGGTTTACGGTTACACGGTATGATATTGATATACCGCATACTCATAACAATGGCCGTTGTTTCCTATTATTGCACAATTTGAAAAAAAATTATTTTAGGTTTCAATTAGCTACACAAAAATTACCATGTCCTGTTAATTTTTTTACCATTAATGACTTTAAAGTCATTGATTCTTAACTCATAAGACATTTAAAAAACAGCATTGTAATGGTTCCACCAGTAGCATAACGCCCCAATTATTACTCCCCATTTGAATCAATAATATTATTAATTTATGTTTACGAATTATTGGAAAAGTCAACAAAACAAAAACACATGATTCTGGATATCACGGCTGTGCCAAAATTTTCTGTCGCTTCTGATTTGCATTTTGGATGGAATCATCAAAAATATACCTAATCTTAATTAAAATATGTCGAATAAACTAGAGAACCGCTTCTGTGATAATAAATCCTTAGACAGCTTATATGCCTGGATTGACACCATCCCCCTGAGTCGTCCTAAGAGGAGTATCGCTAGAGATTTCGCCGATGGAGGTACTTTGACCATAATTTATAAACATTTGCAGTTTGCTTTTTTGACAGTCGTGGTTGGTACGGTCAAGTTAAAATCATTCAACCTCTTTAAGTCCAGTGCTAATATTGTTTGTTGATCTCAAGCATGCCTGTAACTGTAACTCAAAGCCGTAAATTTGGTCAACTCTTTTTTTAAAGTCCTTGTGGCAGAGGTGGTTGCACATTTCTTGCCCAAAATAGTTGAGCTACATAATTATACTCCGGCGAGTTCATGGACTCAAAAACGAATAAACTGGCAAACATTAAACAGACGCATTTTCTCCAAAATGGGTATGCGCATTGGAGAAGACGTCATCGAACAGCTAATAGATGCCAAACTTGGAGTAATTGAACAGGTGAAGTTGTCATTGCATATATAATCTTTGTATGCGTAATGGATAATGGTGTATCCCGGTATTTATTCATAAAAATATATGTATATTAAAAGGGTTACACACCAAATATAAACTCTCCAATAGGTGCTGTGGGACATCCGCTCAAAAGTGGAACAATTGTGTTTCTCTTCGGATGTAAAGTTAAATATAAATCGCAGGAGTAAGTCCGTAACTCAGCCGAATGCATCACATCTGAAAAGAAAATGTTCCTTGACTTCGCAACTAGCCAGTCGGGTAGAAGAACCACAGCTAACTTATCGCGTCTCCAATTCCATTCTATCTTCACCATCGAAAGCGAGAACTGCGTGTAAAACTCCCTCCGCAGCATCACATTTACCAGGGAATCAAGTCTCGGGTTCTTCTATAGATTACATGGGGCCAGCCATAGCAAACCTAGCATGCAATGCCTCGGATCATAGTAATAAACCATGCGAGCCTAAGAAAATGGCCCCGCCCATCAGCCAGTTTAATTCCGGATTTGTCGTGTCAGCTTCCATGCACCAGACCCAAGGGTACGTTGCTCCACCAACGATAGACACCTCACCATCGGCGTCTGGAATCAACGGACCAGTGGTTCTGTCTCCTATCGTTGATAAAAACGACAACATCAATGCTGGAGGACCTCCAGCTCAAATTATTTATCGGGGTCATAAGATGATTCCACTTCAGTTTTTGGATGATAAAGAAAAAGAAATGAAGAACTTGGAAACATCCAATAGATCACTCACCCTAAAGGTACTATGTTCAACACGCTGTACTACGCTCAATATGTACACAATCACTAGTTGGGTGAGGTGAATGCGTGTGATTACAAATGTACACACACACTGGCCGATGTTTACAACTGTACTGTGCTAGTGCGTATAGCAAGCACAGCCGTGTTTACAGTTGTAACACAAGCCTGCATTGTAGTCGTGTTTTACAATTGGCTCAGTACTAACGTATTGTACTCAATTGATTGTCCGCAGATTCACCGCTTAGAAACTCTGGTAAATGTCAAAGATCAGCGGATTGAAGATTTAACACACCAACTTCAAAACCTTAGATCAATGTACGAAAGGGTAACTGAAACTAATTTCACTGGAGGTTCATAGTGTTGCTTATACATTACATATAACTAACTACCTGCGAAAATTCTCCAGTTTCCTTTGAGGTGATAATTTATTTCAAATTTTTTTGTTTCACTAAAATGGTGACTCGTGTATTTTCTTAGTAAACGGTTAAAACCAGTACACGTACAGTGAACTACAAGTGCTTTGGCAAAGTAATAAATCAATATTTAATGTCCATAAAGGGATTCAGAACAGTAAGTGGTGTGTGTTTATTAATATTATCCTGATTTTATGATTTTTTCTTACAAACCGCTTAGTAGAAAACACGTTCTCCTGTCACAAACCTACTCATTAAGATCTGACCCAAATAAATGTGACTAACTCAATAAAAAATCTGATCGGTGGGATGAAATTGATATAGGTAACAAACTACGTACCTAAGTACCAGTGAATAATCACAAATTAAACAATATTATTACAGTATGTATGTTATATCGATTAACCTGCAGTCTAATAACTAAAAACAAATTCCACAGTCTTTAGCGGATCAGGGTTGCATATTTTTCTTTCAACTGCGCATACTTCGTTAAGCTCTGCAAAGCAAAACATAATTTTTAGCGTCAATGTTACGTAGGTATGTATACCTATAAATTATTGTGAACAAACTAATTACCTGTGCTGAAACAGACGGCTTAATTTTCAAGAATGCTGCTTCAAAGTGACGGTTAGAAACTTTCAGATCATTTGTAGGTATGACTTGTTCACTGTTTGTGAGGTGTGGTTGCAGGACTAGCTCCCTAAACGCGGCGACAGAGGCTTCACGAACAAGGGCAGACAAATCAGCACCCGTAAAACCATTGCATTTGTCACTTGCAGCGATGTCAGAGATGTTTACATCGTTTTCTAACTTGGGCCTTGTCCCACCCTGCAGAAAAACAGTAACTTGTGAACATTTTAATTTTCACTCCAAATCGATAAGCAATATATGTAATTGCATTTTACCTTGGTAATAGTACGCAAAATATCAACTCTATCTTCTGCTGATGGAATGTCTACAAACAGAATCTTATCCAGACGTCCGGGACGAAGAACAGCAGGATCAATGATGTCCGGTCTATTCGTCGCCGCCATAATGTAAACACCTAAACGACCTTCTATTCCATCCATTTCGGTTAAGAGTTGGTTCACAACCCTGCTAGTCGAATTCACCTACGTTATCCAGTGGTGGAAGCATCATAATAACGTTAAAATGGATTTACACAAACAGTCTAACACATGTAATAAGTGCAAAAGAAAGCTTACATCAGCTCCGTCACTTCGCCGAGGGCACAACGCGTCCAGTTCATCAAAGAATATTACACAAGGAGCAGAATTTTTGGCACGAAGAAAACATTGGCGAACGGCCCTTTCACTTTCACCCACATACTACGTACAGTCAAAATGGTTTTAGATACAGCTTACATTGAACTAAGCAATTTACCCACAGTAAACTTTTTTTTGCTTACCATATTTAATAGCTCGGGTCCCTTTACAGATATAAAATTAATTCCAGCTTCGTTTGCAACCGCTTTGGCTAACAGGGTTTTTCCACAACCAGGAGGTCCACACAATAAAACTCCAGCGGGACTATTAATACCCAAAGACATGAAAGCCTCCGGGTACTTAACGGGTCCCTGTTAAATAAATCCACAAATAAGCTTATTGGTACTTTTGTATGATTCAAAATGTAACGTTCAGTGTGCAAACAATATATGTATGACTCACCAAGATTGAAACTTGAAGTTCGTCCCGAATTTCCTTAAGAGCTCCTATTTCATCCCAAGTTGTGTCTGGTACTGTTGCAAATCCTTCCCTCTTTGAACTTGGTTGAACGTATTTAAGTGCTGCTTGAAAATGCTTCATCTCAACAAAAATCTTACTTAGCTTTTCGTCACTTATTGGTGATGTATTCAATAACCACGCAGGGTGAACTTCCTCTGGCAAATTAAGTCCTCCCTCTGAACCATCATGGGGGGTTGGTTTGCCAGGAATTATATCATCATATAGTCCAGTACTGTTCTCGTCAATAAGTTCAACCACTGGTGGACCAGAACTGTCAACTTCCATAGCACCTGTATCCTTGCTATTCTCGTCTTTCTCCAGTGAAATAATTTCTTCTACATCTCCAGTGCTGCTGGTGACAGCTGACGATGTCCCTTGCATTTCGCCTGAATGATTACGCATGTCATCTATGGGTGCAGTTTTGTCGCCTGGAGGTGGATTTGCTTCAGTTGTAGCATTTGGTGTCTTGGCAGGATGATTTGTATCAGTTGTGGAAAGATTTAGTTCATTTGTTCTACTTGCAGTTTCATTTTCTTTACCGATAGAATGATTGGGATCATCTACAGATGCATTTAATTTGCCAACGGGGTGAGCTGCACTTCCAAGACTTGCTTCACGTTTGCTACCTTTTTCAAGTTCTTTCTCAGACGGAGATTCTACACTATCTGATATTTTCTGTTGTTCGTGAAAGATTCCGGGAAATTTCGGTATGGTGGTCGGAATAGCAGGAGCAAGAGCGAGGTTAACCGCTTGCACTGCTGCTTCTCTTGCTAGAGCTTGCAAATCGGCACCAACATAACCAGGAGTGAGTTTTGCCAGCAGAGTAAAATTAAAATTAGGCTCCAGTCTAAGATTTTTACAAATCACGCGCAATATTTTCTCCCTGGATGACTCGTCTGGAATACCGATACTAATTTCTCGGTCAAATCTACCAGCCCGTCGCAGCGCAGAGTCAATAGATTCAAGTCGATTTGTAGCTCCAATTAATACAACCAATTCGCCTTTTTCTTTCGTCGCCAAGTCTAAACAAATTATAATTTAACTTAAATTCGTATACGCAACAGCATCAACTAGAGAGGACAGCTGCACCTACCATCAATACAAGCCAGCAATTGGGCTACAATGCGGCGTTCCATTTCACGCTGTGCGGTTTCTCTTTTCGGAGTTATGGAGTCAATTTCATCCAAAAAAATTATGCACGGTGCTAAATCTAGTGCTTGCTGAAACAATTCGCGAATATTACTTTCAGATTCACCAGATATTCCGGATATAAGCTCGGTAGATGCCATTTTAAACATTGGTAGCTTAATTTCCTGTGAATTCAAATGGAAACATTAAAAATTCCTGTCATACGATTTAATAACACTGACTGTGAATTAATAAATCGAACTTGCCCCGGCTATAGCATTGGCCAGCAGTGTTTTTCCACTTCCAGGCGGTCCATGCAAAAGAAAACCTCGTGGAGGCGTTACTCCTAAGACTTGATAAACTTCAGGGTGTTTCAAATGCAATAACAATTGACAAATTTCCTGGCAAAAGTAAAAAATTGTCAAGATTGTCTAACAAATTATAAGGTACAACGTATTTTATTAAAATGTCTTTATCAGCACCTCAATGACTTTATCAGCACCAGCAAACTCGCTAAAAGAAACTTGTGATGTTTCCACAACAAAAAATTGCTTTTTGGATTTCCGTACTGATTCCTTTGGTGGAGCTGTAGGCTTCGGGGTATTTTCTCGTGACTTTCGTTTTGAAGCAAATTTAGTTTCAGTATGTGCAGATATAACCGATACCTTTTCTGGAATGGGTGGTGCCTGATGTTTGGGGCCAGATATGCTTTGGCCTGGCTCTTCTACTTGTGTCTTTTTCACAGATGACTTTGGACTCGGACTATCTAATTTTGCTCGTTTGCTAGACGACTGTGATTCGGCTTCCTATTATATTTAACGTACAATAAAACAATGCATACACAATTGTATTTCCTAGTTTGTTATAAGAGACAAATTACCACTATTTCAACATCACTGTCATAAGAGATAACTTCTGCATCTTCTTGGCTGTCAGGTCTTGCCGGTGGTTCTGGCTGTGGAGCTTTATTGTTACATTGGTACATGCTGAGATCATTTTCTGGATAAGAATTGTTTTCATCGTTCGACGACGTCGGCTGCATTTGCAGATATCTATTGTAAGCTAAAACACGAAACCAACGACGTTTGTATTAAGTAGTGAACCTTGGTGCAAAAACAGCTCAACGAGTCGTCAACATTCCTTTGTTTTAAGTTCGGGTTTAGCTCATAAGTCCCAAGATTATAAACTAAACACAGTATATACTTACATAATATATGGACATACAAGAAAACTAGTGCAGGACTAGCAGTAACAGATTTACCTCGTTTGACCAAGGCTGTAAACGTCTGCTTCCTCATGCGAGAGAATCGGAAGTTTCTTTTTTGGATGGCACTAACCATGTCATCCAAGTCAATGAAGGAATCATTACTGTGGGCCGCCAGATACTAGTATCACTCAGAACAATTAGCTTTTATCCATTCAATTTCATATGCACATTGATCTTACATTTTGAAACGCTTCATGTACACGCGAACTATCCTCAGTCTTAAATAAATATGTATGCCGACTCTCGCAACAAAAATTGCGTTCCGCAACCCGAGAGTCACACTCACCAATTCCAACAAATCCATATTTTATTTAATCTGAATACATGTACTATTCAGAACTACTTACATCTCTGACAAGTTCCGTGAGATCCCCTTCGCTGTTACAAGTCGTTCCCTGGAAAGATCTTCCTGGTGCGAAATTCATTTTGGCCAGCAAATTCCACTGCTACCTGCGACAGTAATACAAGCATTACAATTAACAGGAATAGTTCATTTAACTTCATTAATATAGATATTGATCATTTTTAACACAGCTGCGTGAATCTTTAGTCAAGAACCCTCAACTTCAATGTGACTCACTGTATACAACGGACAGAAAAAGCAAAACCGAATCACTTTGCATGCATGTGTATTGTCAAAGGTAGTAGTTTATTCCTTGTTGCATATTTTCCCCTTAGCTAAAGAGTAATATTATCCGGTACCGGGTATGGGTACATTCCTTTCAAAGTTGCTGTCACATTAATCTCGGAAAGCCAAGCCAGATAAACCAGAGAGATGCAACATTATAACAATTTACAGCTGAAATAAATGTCCATTACCGAGATTTTCCATAATGTCAGTATGTTATATAAACACTCAAAATAAGATTCACTATTATGGACATATTCTGATATAACCTGCAAATCAGAATCACAGTAAATAACACACATCAAGTGCTCAGAGCATGTCAGACACTAATAACGCAAACGCATGTCAACCCATGACCCTATTCTATTTCTACAAAACGTATCAGACTCGATCCTACCCTTACTTGTATCCTTTCCCCTCGTTGGTTGTTCGTCCGTTTTAACCACTGTGAAAATGGTAATGTGAGGAGAAACTTAACAACAATTATTGACAACGTGACGAAGCTCAGGCTACCCAGCACGTTTTTTTAGGCCGAAGTAAGTTAAACTGTCTACAACATAGGGGACGTAAATTCGCGGGATTTTTCTTGTCCTCGAAATTAAGTTTAATTTTCATTTAATCTCATTAAGACTTAGGTCGACTATTTAGTCTGTATATCTGTAGGGAATAAAGAATTGTCAGTAATATTAAAATTAAAAGTAATTACCTTGAATACAGCAGAATAAGTCTAATAAATCTAACCAGACCACTAGCACGTGTTTTCTTCAAGCAGACGATGGGAACTTGGGAAGAGCCGAACAACGATCTGAAATTTTTGGCAGAACGTTTATGGCACGCGGAAGAGACATTAAAACTGCGGGAGTTGGTTTAAATTCGCAGTAATATTCATTTTAACTTCAAGCTAATGGAATTGTAAATATAAAAGGGAAAAGTCTTTATAAACCATGCACACTAATAAACAGTTTTCACAATGTGTACTTGTGTTTGTGTAGAAAAAAGGGCTACAAAATTGCTCATGTAATCTATATAGTAGATAGTACACACTTGCCGCACGAAAGTCTTGCGATTGAATGTGAGGAGAAAATGCAATAAAAAAACATTTGAAAAAAACGCCCAGAGCGCATGTAAACATAAGCAGAATGGTACAAAACAGTCTGTGTATGTTGGATTGGTTTTTTTGATCTTCTCAACTTACATTTATCTTTTCAGTTTCAACCAGTTTTTCTCCAAGTCATGTAGAAGTTTGTTCATATTTCTACAGGAACAGTTAAGTTGGGCTGGAAACAATTAAAGGATAAGGAACAATCGAATCGAGTGCCTATAAACATCAGTATCTTTCCATTTCTTATGTGTTTAATAAATATCTCGAGATCCTCCTCCTGTATATTTCCTGTGAGGTAATGAAAATTTGCGGATTTTGATGAAAATGACCCTTCGGGTCTGTGAAAAATTTAGTGAATTTGAGGAATTCATTTTGGGATGAAAACTTTCAGAGGAATGTGGTAGATTTCCATATGCATGGTTCATGGAGACTGATGGAAGATATTTAATATTTTTGGTGTCAAGACTGCGAGAGAACTTTCCAAAGAAGTTGTTGCCATTGTGGATGGGGTAAGTGACGCAAATGTTGTGTCAAATTTTGTAAATTGGTCTGGTGTCTAGCTCCTCCAATGACTTTGAAATCAACTTCGAAGGACCAAAACGAAATGAAGTGACACTATTCAGACACTCTCAGAAAAAATCGATGGACACAAAGAGATTTTTATAGATGCTCTCACGAGTAGAGAGTTTCATGTTAATGAGGAGGAATTAACACCTCGACTCACGAAAGTTTAGGATTAAATTCATTAAATTGATATTGCTGAAATGATATAGTGTAGCTGTAGCTGGAATGTCGAAGCTACTGCGGTTTTGTGTTTGTAGTCTGTGGACATCGAACTGAATAACAATTGGAGATGATTATCTAAATTCTAAGGGAATCCAATCTCTCTACGTAAGTAGTTTCTTTGAAGAATTCTTTACCGCAGAAACAGATGATGGAATTGTGGTTTCCTATGTGAGAGCCTTATTCTGGTACATTAATGTGAATGCCTAAAAGTTTTAACTTTGAAAATCAAAATTCTTATTGTCGAAGATGTAATGAAGACTCTAGTCTTATTGGCATTGCATCGTTGTTGAAATGTACGCTAATAATGTCGTTTATTTATGAAGTTGATTCAAGTAAAACATATTTATATTCACGTATTACATCATTAAATAACTATCTTTCTCTGAGGAGTAGGGAGTAGTGAACTATGGAATGCAGCACCGAAGTTGTTTAACAAAAACTATTGTGGTTGCTGCTACTACTATGTTTAGTTATTATGAGTGAAGAATAAATTATGTGTAAACGAAGTGCTGTGTATAATAATAGTCAGGGTTTTAAGTCAGGTATTTAAAAAATTTGTAAATATTATCAGTCTGGCTTATTTCATTAAGGTTTACACTGCGGCATTCCGAAAAATGTCAACACAGCTTCTTGACTCATTTCGAAATTATATTGACGATTGGTAAGGGTATTTCAGCATCTGGTTGCATGCTTTGAAACATTGAAACTGACTAGTTTGTCACTTTAAGGTGAGAGAATTCTGAGGAGGACGAAATGGAGCTAGAAATGGAACAAGAACCACCTGCTTCAGGTTTCGCAGCTACAAGTCCGTTGGATGGATCTGTCCTTGAGCAAGAATTACGGCTGTCGAAATCAGAAGAGAGACAAATGGACGAGGTCCATTCCAAAACTAATTCGCAGCAAGAGATGCCTACGAACCCATTGAGATTTTTAGATTCCTGCGTCAACTGTTGTGAGGCATTTTCAAACCCCGAAGGAAATGCTGAATTCAATGAATGCTTTAATTTTGTCCAGCCAATTGTCGAACTCGCGCACGGAGCATCTTCTGTAAAAGTCAGTCAGCTCCTTTCAACAGTATTTAAGCTCGATCATTTATCCGGTCTAGAAAATTCCGAGGAACACGATGGACTTCCAGAAAATATGCCCCTCTGTGGGACTTGTGCCAGCATTCTGAAGGAACTTGCAATGCTTTACGAACAGTTCAGAAGAGTTAGAAAAATAGAATCGTTTTTAAATAAAAAGTTAGAAACTTTAGATGAAATTGTTAAACAAGGATTAGCAGCCATTAACAATCCAAGGAAGCCGGTGAAAGTGAAAGAAGAGCCAAAAGACTCTGACGAAGACGTGGAAGATGTTGTGATTTCAGTAGACCCTTGTCCTAGTAAAAACGTTTGCGGTGAACCATGGGTATGCCTTACTCGCATCCGAGCGGATCAAATAACAGCCTGCTATGATGATCCGTCATCCCCCGATGGAGGTGTAACTCCAGATTATAATGATTATTCTTACGAAGAAAACGGAACATCAATGGAATCAGATGAAGGTAGTGTTTATTCGTAATATTGTTAGCTCTTTCAACTGACGTAAATTTTGGCTCTATGAGTATTTACACCTTCAAAAATGTTTCGTTACTTTAAAACAGACTGCAAACCTAAACTGAAGAGGAAAAGGAAAAAGCCTACGGAATCCGCGGCGACTAAACCAAAAAAGCGTGTTTCTAAAGCTGAAGGAACTCGCCGTGCGAGAGAAGTTGCAAAGCGAAAAGTAACTGTACAGAAAAAAAATAAGAACACGAAAGGAGCTACGAAAAGGAAAGCGACAGTTGAGTCAAAAGATACTGAAAAAGTAGAAGAAAATCTGTCCGCAGGACCAAAGAAAAGAAGGAAGAAAAATCTCAGCAGGATCATCAGCAAACCGATACACAAAAAGAAAGAAAGTGTTAAAAAAAAGCAACAGCGAGAACGAGCTCCTCGACGCTACTACGAACAGTTCTATCGCCGCAAATTGATACATCCTTGCCCATGTGTGTATTGTACGGAAGATTTTGACACTGAATCTGATAGAGTAGAACATTTGAAATCCACACATTGTCATGAAAACGAAAAGGTGATATGTGCTCCTTGTGGCAAGATGTTTAGAAACGAAGGATTTTTGAAGCATCACGCTCCTAACTGTGGTAAAGTACCACGCGGTGTTCATCTTCCACCTTATATTTGCGAAAAATGTGGAAAAGAGTACGCTACGTGGTGTGGGTTGCGAGCACATGACAAGTTAATACACCCATTGGAAAAACCATATGAATGTGACGAATGCAGCTACAAAACGTCCAAACCACATTTCTTGGGATACCACAAAAAGCGAGCCCACACTGATAATGTGGGTGTTCAGTGTTTCAAATGTCATAAGATCCTCAAAAGTCAAGAGTCGTTTCACTCTCATTATGAACGCATGCATACTGAGGAAGGCCTCAAAAAGTACAAGGAAAAGTTATTGTTAGATTCGCAGCAACGCAAACAAAAAAAGAGCGAAATGGCGGAACCCATCGATTTTGTCTGCAAAGATTGTAATATTGACTTCCAAACCAAAAATCGACTCACAAGTCACCGATTAGCAGTTCACGACACTCACAAAAGGTGAGTGTAAAATTATTATATAACAGTATACTATGTATGCATATTTGTTTAGGATGTTTCCTCAAACCCTGGAATTGAGAATCATGAACATTGTATTCTTTTTGTGGTTATTGCAGATTCATTTGTGAGCTGTGTGGCAAAGGATTCATTGAGTATGTTTTAGTTGCATGTTATAGCAATCTTTTTATTTACAACAATATCGGAATGATAAGGTCTAACATTTTCTGATTATATTTGATGCAGATCTTACAGGTTGAGAAAGCATCTTCAGTTTTCGCATACGGAAGAGCGACCTTTCATCTGTGATCAGTGTGGAAAAAACTACAAGGTTTGTGATAAGTCATCTTCTCTTGACTTTGGCACTCTTGACGTAAATACAGACTATAAATTAGTTTATTAATGTCAAATTCCAGAGTATGGATAATTTGAAAACGCATTTGAAAACGTCTCACGATGCTGAGGGTAGACAAAAGTACAATGAATATTCTAGGATGAAGAACAGACAAAGAGCAGCTATTGCAAAGGCTCAATCAATGGTATCATCGTCTACAGCGGCTACGAATGAAGAAGACACACCAAATGCTACTATGCCCGGTCACCAACATTCTATTTTCCCTTTGGAAATGGCGTTTAACTTGATCCCTTAAATGTGGCATCACTGAAATTCTACACCTTTTATACTTTATTTATTTTTCACTGGTACTATCAAAGAGTACCGTAAAAATCTTCAGAAAACAAGTGCTATCACCATTATTACAATCTAAAATATGATAACCAATTACCATTATTGTTACAAAATCTAGCAACAAGGCGGCAATTTGACTAGTGTGTAAGGAATAAGTAGCTTATACAAATGTACCTTAATCTAAGTTGCTCTACATATTTCTTGGTTGCAACTCGATAGATTTTATTCGTATAACACGCTGTACTCGACTTCATAAGAGTGCGATGACTTTAGAATTTTACTACTGGATTCGTGCTACATTTCTTACCAACCTAAAAACCAAAATCATGGGACACTAATAATTGTAAATGTATGTTCATTATGATCGTATGTATTAGTTCCAAGCTTGTCACAAAATACAATCATATAAGTGTGCATGTTTTTTAACTCGAATTGGTATTTCACTGTTGAATTCTTTAATTTAGTACCATCATTGCTCCAACTAGTGTGGTAATATCACAGTGCTTATTGAAAGGTTTTTTCATTATTTTACATTCGTCGCTGATTTTGAAAAGTTACGTTAAAATTAGATCATTTCAAAAAGTGTCACCAAACTGCATACATGTATATATTGCAATCGGAGAATTTACTCTGCTCCTGAAACTCAGCCACCCTGGTTCTTCTCAGCATCCTCTTGCTCTACTAATTGCCAAAGATCATACCGTGGATCGACAGGTATATCATTGACAATTTCTCCGATGAGTCTGAATGCTAGAAATCCTCCGTATCCTGGACTGCGCTTTAAATATAAACCGATTCCACGAAGAAGTGTTCCATTGTCTGTAAATGAAATGGGTTGAGTATCAAAAAACGGGACTGGAGTTTGTCCCACATCTTTGATTATAGAGGAGCCCCGGAATTTCAGAAATTGATTCGGTTTGGAGGTAGGGACCGATCGCTTCAAGGATAAGGTAGGAATATGAAGATCTATCAAGTCAATTTCTTCCCGAGCCCTTGTGTCGTTTCTATTAAACACCCAGCCTGAGTCATCTGGAACTAGTTTCCCGTTCTCATCAATTTTTGTGACCTGAAATGTGATTTCAATAGAATATTTGGTAAGGAATTTTCCCTTTTTCCCACTTGAGAAATTTGAACATTTTCAAACATACATGAATTTGCAAACCAATTTCCCTTTCGTGGTAGCGATCCACAGGAAGAGCCAAGGGCTTCATACGGATACCTGTGATGGCGTACCCCTTCGGTGAGACTATGTTGTCCAAATAAATGCTTCGTGACTCTCGATCCAATCGGAAAATTTTTGTAGCATCCTCAATGCCATGTGGCTCAGGTGTGATCCAGTTCGTATCATTTGGCGTTATCCCTCCCGTCTCACTTAAGGATGAATCCGCCACCTAAGGTACGCCGGTATGTACTATAGAAATGACCACACTTGCAATCTTAAAACATATTATCTGTAGGGAAAAAGCCCAAATTTTACCGAAATGTGTATTTGATTTCCCAATTTCAAAAAGCGAACGCCCACGATCACCCTGTTTTCAGCAATGTTAGCCATCTGGGGAGTGATGCTCAAATACCTGTGGCTGTCATTGCCTACAGGTTCGTAACAACGACAGAGACAAACTTCGCACTCTTGGGGCTCAAATTTCGTAATACCAGATCGTTCCGTAATCTGTTCTGCTCGTACTCTTTCCAAGTAATTTTGGCAATCCGTCTCTGAAATCATTGCAGGTACATAAATGCGTCACTTATACATATGTACATGTATCATTCATTGAATTGTCTTGCAATTTTGTCACTGTAGGAGTTCATAAATAGAACAAATGGTCAATGACAAAGTCATTGACAATTTTTTTCACAGTCTCTTACTCCTCTAATCAATTCTAAGAAATAAAAACAGAACTTTCCTATTTTTGCCTATTTAATACATACATCAAAGTATCTGCATCGAAATAATCAAAGAAAATTTAAGATAAATTTCGTCAAAACTAATAGTATTTTCATTCCCACAAGATTGAGTAGACATAGGCGGCGCCACGATCGCCGCAAGCGCACAAGAACGAAGTCTGGGAATGTAAGTCTATTGAAAGTTGCTAATGGAATTCGTGAATATTTGCCTTGACCTGCATTGATCACATTTCTCAACGATTTGGAATCTGGGACAAACTGACGTTTTAAAGTTTCTACATAATTAAATGTTTCAATTAAATACTTAAAATGCAATTCTGACGGTCCTTCCCATGTCTTAGAAATGAGGATTTTACACTAGGGAAAAATTGAAATGAGAAACTTTCCCACAAAAGATGGAGCTTCTGTATTTCTGTAGAAAAAGGAAGTTGAATTCAACCCGAATGTGACTTGTGCGTTTGTTCTTATATTTATGCCCACATTCTGATAAACCCAAATTAAAATAATGAAAATTTGAGAAAAAATCGACATTTACTGTTTCCCAGCTCTCGAAATTGACTCCCATCCGTCTCCACGTACTCAATGTACCGCTTGTCACTTTGTCCAGGGCACACCAACGCATTTTTGATCTTGGTTGTTTGACACTGAAACAAATTCATTAAAAAAAGTCATTGAACATGTTCAGACACAAGTGCTCTCTCAAATTGTCCCTCTCAATTGTTGTAAACATACCACCAGTCCATTGTTGGGACAGATCTTCCGGGCCGGAGCCGGACATTTCTTCTCGCTTCTCAGCCTTTCATAACAGTCGAAGTCATCGTCCGTCTCTAAGCAAGACCATTCGTCATCTTCACAGGGAATGGAAGAGAATGCCCCGTCGAACAAGTCACAGCTGTCCCGACATGTTTGAGTTAACGAAATATCCCTTTCCTCTATCAGGAATGACTACATCGAAGGGAAATTTTTGAGTACAATGTCCAGCAATAAACAACTGTTTATAATTAATGTACACATTCTGCAAAGGAATTAAAAGTCAAATTACAAGGTAGTATTGAAGCTGGAAAAAAATGAGATTACCGTATCAAAATCATACAATCTCGCGTAGTTGACATCTTCTTCGAAGACCGGTGGGTCACAGCCCCATCGCCAGGCGGCGGGTGGGGCATTCTGAACCGGATCACTGTACACTTTGAAGGCATTGATCATTTCCGTGTAGTACGTCGTGTAGTAAATGTGTAAGTGGTCCGTCAAACTCTTCACACGCTTCCGCATCTTTGCCTGATTGTACGTTTTTGCTTCACGCAACACACACCAACAAAAATTATGGTTTACAAAGTCTCTCACACCAAAAAAGAGTTGGACGGAATGGCAATGGTCAGTTGAAACAAGGCATACCCCGAACACAGCGTTGCATCTCCGTAAAAGTCCGCAAAATGTAGTACTTCATCTCCGCATTTAAGATGTGCATGAGGACGTAGATGGGAATTTGGTAATTTATCCCGGACATCCCGGCGTATTTCGCTTCTCCCACACATTGCTCTTCGTCTACGTAATCATCTACTCCTTTGTAGGGTCCCACTAGGTCGGGCTGCAAGAAACCGCCTCACCACTTTTTATTTAGGGGACTCTTGGGAAAACTTTGAAGGGGAAATGTCTGGACCTTACATGCATTTTTAAGAGTTCCCTCAGACCCACGAATAAGTTGTGGCTTTTTCTGAATCCAATGATGGTCGTATTGAGCACATTTGCCACCTCGTCCAACGTTTGAGAATATTGCTCATTGCCCGACCCTGCTCACAGCAACACAAGTGAATACAAATGAATAATATTTGCAATTATTTCATTAATCTCACTGGACTGGCCATGCAGCACGAAAAAAATGGCAAATTGCAGCCTTCTTCCCTTAATGTGTACATATATTTATAGCTCTCTATACTGCATTTTTCTCATTCCAGCAATTCTTGTCATGACTAACTACCGTCGACATTTGCTGAAAAAGTGCGTTCGAGGAGATTACATCGCTAAAGGATTTCCTAAAACTCTTAAAATAGTTAGTTTTATTATTCTGTACAACTTCTTACCCCTGTATTGCTTGGCATTTGTTTTGATGAACACGTAAGTGTAGTGAAGGCGATTCATGTACGGAAGCTCGGGATGAGTGCGGTAGAACAGGGTGAAAATGTCATCCAGAAGATCATGATCAACGTTTTCTGGGTAGCCTTCTTTCTGTAAAGCAAGGGAATACAAGGTAATGATGATGCATTACTGATTACAAAGTATTTGAAAGGCCATTGACACAAACGTGTATCGACCAAGCAGCAAAATTATATAGAAGGAACCAAAATTGGTGGCTCAAACTTAATCAAATCTGATTCTTAATATTTTTGTAAAATATTAGTCTACAGATGCTTGACCTAAGCCCCAACTGGAGATCTCTATGTTACTAGAGTTCGACTAAATTTTTTTTAAAAAAGAAGAAAACCCGGACTGATTCCGGTGTGACTAGTCCTCATATTCGGGATAAACGAGTAAGCAATTAAGGCATAGTACGTAAAGATGGTTGAATATCCAGTCGTATTTGTAGTGCAACTGGATGAGAATGGACGACGTTTTCACCCATTCTTCTCTCCAGAAGAGCGTCACATCTATCTTTTTTGCTCGGATAAGCTGATTCATTTCCTTTGTAGCGTTCCGCAATTTGTTCCTACACGATTTAAAAAATACATTTGGATTTTTGTTGATTTAGCCCTTTATACACATGCAATTTCGCAGTCTATAATAATTCTCACTAACAATATCGTAGATAATAAATTTACAAATCCGGAATATTTGGATTCCTGACGAAAATTTTGACCGTAGACTATTCCAATTAAGTGCACGTCAGTAAACCCAGAAAAACTTACAGTTCCAGTAAATCTACAATTTGGTTGAGAATCTTGGCTGGTGCGTGGTCCTCCACCATTTTGTCGATATCCTTTAGTTTGATGTGAACGGCATGTAATTTCTCGAGTAGAATTTCACCCCAGAAAACATCCTTTTCGAAATCATCCTCGTGAAGCTCACCTGTTTCGCTTGCTTTCTGAATCGGGGAAAAATATAATTACACAGAAACATGTTTACATATGAACACGTTTCCAGTATATCTGTAAAAATTACTATAATGAATTGTGAATGACACAATGTAATGGATGCCTGTTTCGACGTAGGCAGGTCTCTCCAAAAGTATACAATATTTCTTGAAAATGAATTCTGTGATAATAGTGATTTGTTAAGTATTCCCTTAATCCGCCACGAATTTTCCGAAACAATTCAAATAGAAAGTAGCCCTTGGGAGCATATAAATTAATCGAATTTTGAGCATAGATGAAATTATTTTATTTCTCAATACCTCAATCCTAGCCCATGCCTCCACAGCCCACAGTTGGAGATCTTGAAAGACGTAATGAGATATAAATAATTTTTTCTGCTGATCCTTATCCAAATCCGCCACTGCAGGACACCATGTATGAAGAGTGAGAATAAGAATAAGAAATCCCAATTTTTTCATTCTCACCCCGGAGACTTACACGGCACTCTAGTGACGTAAAAAAATTAATGGCCAAATAAATTCTGAAGATTCTAAATGTGGTAAAAGCCGCCTGAGGACAACTAAAATGCCCTACAAACGTATTAAACAGGAAAGGGCAAAGAGAGGCAGTGCGTCAATGACAGTGACCCAATTGCTGAGAAATTTCATGGGAATGTATAGCAATGAATGAGCCATTATTGCAGTTATGTATATAATAATTAGAAAGTTCTTTTTTTTTGTTTGCTGATACATATTAGATACATACATGCGTACCTCAGTGAACATCTTTACCCCTTCTCAGTATGAGCTATGTAAAGAATCTTGAAGAGAAAAAAAAGAAATAAAAATCAGATGATAACTTCAAGTGCAGAAGAAGTGACATTTCTTTAATGCTAATTATTCTCCGTTCTGCTAAAATAATTGTGGCAGTATGCTAAGCAAAATACACGTGTGAGAGACAATCGTGTTTGAGTATCAATTAGTCATTGTTTGCTGTAGCCACAATAATACCGACATTTCAATTACTGCACACGCACAATACAAGAAACTGAAAGTGTATCCCTTTAATAAAAACGTTACGGCATTTTTGCAACAATGAAACTATGGATATTTTTACATATTTGTTGAATCAGGAAGCTAATTTGCAATCCCACATTCGTACGATTTCATTGAACAGGCAACATTGTTGGAAAGATTGTTGTTGGTCACAGGCAACATTGTTGGTCATTCATGTATTTCGTCCATTTACATACAAGTACATCAATACAATGTCGTGGAAAACCTTGCCATGGCTAAAAAATTAATAATAATTAAATAATGCACTAAATCAAAGTTTCTTCGTTATCCACCAAAACGAAATGCCTTACAGGATGCATGGGTAAAAGAGGGATATTATGGATGTATAAGTAATAAATATGGAATCAAATGAGCTGGAACTAAACAGAGATACGTAATGGTGTCGTATGTGTGACATTTTCCCTATATACATACATACATATTTATGTATTCGAAGATGCAATGCAATGAACCTCTGTACATCAGAATACATATAGTGACACCCTCCTAATCCTGAGCCATATTGTGGCTATACATTTAATCTAGTCTAAGCTGGAGAAGATGCCGGCCAAAGAGACAGAAGCTGAAGAGAGGAGGATAGAGAGAAAGTAAACAAAAATGTTATTTCTGTAAATTGTTTGTAATTATGGTTAGAGTGAAGGAAAGCAAATATTGGAAATCTGAACAAATCTTTTGACAGTGAGGAAGGAGTAGCTAGACGTTATAATATACATATATAGAATTTTCAACAAAAAACGTTACGGAATTGGGAGAGAGAAGGAAAGAGAGAGAGAGAGAGAGAGAGAGAGAGAGTTTAGATGCATAAAAAAAACTGAAGAGCAAGTGTGAAATGTTGTTCAATGTTTACGTAATTGGGGTGGTCACCTTTGAAAGTTAAATGTAAATAAAAATTCCGGTTGATGGGTGGCCGCTTTCCCCAGACTTCTCTCCTAACATTGTATCATACATACGGCGGCAATTACATGGCCGATGCATCCAAAGCTCTTCCTTTCACATGTATCAATGATATGCATATAAGCCCCTAAAAACGTCTCTTGATCTGGTCCGTTAGTAGTCCCTCACACTTTTCCAGGAAAATAGCGTCTTTACACTCACCAAAAGGTTACTACACACACGGTACAGGCATAAAGCTCATATTTCTTCATCATCCTCGTCCTCCCCCATGCATTTGGTCGTACAGATAGTAGTAGCTTTGCCTATGAGCTAACCCCTTTTTTTCACAAAAAAAAAAACAAAATTTTTTTTTGGGAAGTATGAGGACGAGCACATTATCAATGATTTACTGCTACTGCCTTTACTATACTAGTAAAAGGACGGATTACTTGGCCGACAGCACCCGTCTTTTTTTATGTTGTCTTTACCTAAATACCACACATGTATTTTTAAGGGTCGTCCCAAGCCTTGCCCATGTGGAAGCCAATGAGTCCAAAAAAGGCCCTTTAAAAATCTCCCTTTTCATTAAATGCCAATCCTTTTCACATTACTTTCTATGCACCTTCTAAGCTCTATACTTTCTTTTACTACTGTACATGTAACTCATCTTTGTAATTGTAAATCGTTGGAATGGATTGGATCATTTTATTAAGGCACCGTGTAGATTATTATGTGCTTTATCCTAGATAGGCAATTAATTATCTTTTTATTAAATATAAATTCCCCCCAAAATATTGGGAGGCGAAATGTGGAGGGAAAGAGAATACATTTGTATGAACTATGCATGTATTTATGTATATAATCTATATATGTTTTGAATAATACTGATTTTAAGGCAACTCCGTGCATCTATAAGGAGAGGAAAGGGAGAAGATATGTTTGGGGAAGTTGGTGCAAGAAAGGAATGGCAAGAACCGATGTTTCCATTCCTGCGTTCTGTTTGTTTTCTGAAAGTGAGTGCGGCTACGCCAGCTCTTGTAGTCTTTACATAGTGAATGGAATGGGAGGAAAAAGACAAGAAAATTCTATCCCTTTTAGCAAAAATATTTGGGAGACTAAGGGAAATGTAGAGCACAATAATAAAAGGGTTGATTATTTTGATGTGGTTTCACTCCAACTCTATTATGGCTATAGACTTTTCATCACGTCTCTCGGCCCTGTACTGGAGGAGTAATATTGTGGGAGATGGAGAGAAATAATAATAAATAAATAGCTAATAAATGAATACAATTATTATTATGGTTTTATGTATATATACATAGCCCCGAACTTGGGATGGAAGGTTTTTATACACATGAGGGGATCAGTGTTTAAAAAAAGTATCAAAATGTGAGATTGAAGGAGTTAATAAAAGGAGGCTTGTATGGGAAGAATTAACGACAAAATCAACATTCCAATTCCTCGAGTTTTATAGAGTGAAAAAGATGTTTCGCTTTACACAATCTCCACACATGCACATCTAAAGTCCTGTAGAATGGCTCGTTTTGTAAAGATTCACAAGCTAACATGTCTACTCGTGGGCGTAGTTTTGACGGATTGTCAAATAGAAAAAAAACATTAATTCTTACAATAATATTTAGTTCCATACAACCCTTCATGGAATGAAATAAATCCATTTTTCTGTCGGAAGAAACTATTTGAGGAAAATCTGATAAAGTCTGGGAATAAATACAACGAAAACGGGCTTGCAGTAAATCCATGTTTTGGAAAGTTTCTGCAATTGTGAATAATTTGTTTAAAAACATGTTTTTTTGAAGGCAAGAAAGATGAAAGCAGGAAGGAGACATTAATGGTTAATGGGTGGTCACTTGGTCAAATACAAATTTCAAATCATGGAGTTGCTTCATTTCCATCCCAGCATTCGCAGGATAACTTCTTCATTTTTCCTTAGATTAACTTCTGCTTGGAAACACGTAATAATAATTAGCTGATAATTCGATTTTTTTTTAAATCTTGCAATAATTTTTGAAACTTCTCCATAACGATGGAAGAATACACATTGAAGTGGCGCGATTCGGGGATTTTCAGTAGTCCCATCGTGGATAGTGTACTGGCCCAGCAGGGAATTAGACAATGGTCGAGCAGTCAAAAGGGAATAACTTTGCTGAATTACTACCAAAGACTTCCTTGGCCCTGGCATTGGACGACGAATCCCGGGATCGGCCCCACACACGCGAAGCCGCCGTACTCTTACATTGCCCTCATTGCGATGGCCATCGACAGTTGCCAGGAGAAGAGGCTTACCCTGAGTGAAATCTACCGTTTCATCATGGACAAATTCCCCTATTACCGAGATAATCGTCAAGGCTGGCAAAACTCCATCAGACACAATCTCAGCCTCAACTCCTGCTTTATCAAAGTGCCCCGTGACAAGGGACATTCCGGGAAAGGACATTACTGGACAATAGACCCCACCAAAGCGGACTTATTTGAGCATGGCAATTACCGTCGACGACGACGAAAGAAATCTCCTCTGTCAACCCGGGACAGCCAGGAGGTGAACCCAATCTCTGGAGGTGTTGCATTGTTGTGGGAGAAAAAACACGGAATTGGTAAGCCTTTTTTTTTTTTTTGATCTTTTGGGTTTCTTAAAATTTGCTTGCCGACCAATACCTTTTTTGATTATTTCACAACCAATGTGTTTGTCAATGCAGTGGTGGGAGAGGAGGTCATTCCTGGATGTGAAGGTCTACCCAGTGGACCAATCGACTCAGGACAAGTAATGACGGCCGATAACAAAAGGGATTTAAGGGGTGGGAATCCCCTCCAAGTGTCAATGTCAGCCAAAGCGACCATGTTCAAGATCGAAAATTTGATTGTGTAAATTGTGTTGATTCGCCTTTACCAAAATTGAATAATATTTGTATTTATAAATTAATAAAGACGTCTGTGTACATATTAGTTATTTTAGGCGTGTCTAGGATGTTTAGGGTTCTGTAGGAGATAAAAAAACCGTCTGCTTTGATCACAACGCACTAATAAGGACAGCGCTCTACATGCGTGAATTCAGGGCTTTTAGTGGTGGCAACTTGATAAATGACAGTTTGAGTGAAAGACCAAATGACGAGAGAATTTCCTCTTTCGATGATTGTATAAAATGTTGGGCTAATGTATAAATTATGTACATATGGACAGCACGTCCTGACGAAGACACATGAAACCACCCATATAAAAAGGTAAAGAACCCAATTCCTACACTTCTGCACGTTCGACTGTTCAAGTACTGGCCACAAAAACTTTTTTTTAACGGAATCGGAGCACACAGTCATTCCCACGCCAAGTACTATAACATGTCTGAGCGATAAATATTGTATAGTGAGTGCAATGGAATGATTTCAGCTGCTGAGAACTGTAGCTCTTGATGTACTTACGTACATACTATGTATATAAAAAAAATTATTTGCCAATCAAAGTTTGAATGTGTGTATAATATTAGAAAAGCCCTAAATATGGATGCTGTCAACCAAACAATGTCTCATCATCATCATCCTTTCATCGTCTGGTGGCTCCTCACTAATTATTATTCATCCTCTTTGCAACTAGAAAAAAAATTTGGACGCGGAACACTTTTTTCTTGTAGACAGAATAACTGTATGAAGGAAATGCCAATGACAAGTTTTTGCCAACATGTTGTTTTTTTTACTTTGCCTTGAATGTATGTCCAGAGCAGCCGAGTGAGAAAAATGTGGGATACTCTTTTGTGATAACAACTGCCTCCATCTCTTTCAATTTTGGTGTGGAAAACGATGATTTGATCACATCCCTTTGAGAAGGAAGAAGAGGAGGTGTGAATGTTTAACAATGAGAGGATTTGTTGTCAAGTAAATAGCGTCGTCATCATCACTTCATTGCCAAGTACTACACATCTTGAAAGACGAAGAAAGAGCGAGAGAGCGACAGACGGAGAGAAGGGAGAAAGGGTGGGAGAGAAAGCCAGTTACGCAGATACAAGGATAAATGCATATACAGAGAGCAAGACCGAGAGCGAGACAACGAAGAGTGAAAGAGAAAAACAGGACGAACAGAACACGAAGGAAGTCAGAGAATACGTAGCGAGAGAGAAACCAAAGAAAGAAAAATAACAGAGAGAGAGAGACGATAGAAAGACAGAAACCGAAGAAAGAGAGAAAACAGAAATGTAGAGAACGAGAAGAGATAAAAAAGCACAGAGATACATCTCTCTCCCTTTTTCGAAGAAGAAAGAAAAGGATAGCAATAGCGAGAGAAGGAAAAAAAGAAGTGAGAGGGAGAAAAGACGAGGCGAAATTGAGGGGAACAAAGAAAAAAGAAGAGAAAAAGACAAACGTGAAGAAGGAGAGAAAAGTAAAAGAGAAAAATAGAGGAAGAGAGCAGGACATTGGAAGCCGTGAAAGAAAGAGAAAAAGGAAGGTAGTAATGAGAGAGATTCAGCCAGGAATAAGAGAGAAAGATAAGGAAGATAAAGAAAGGAAAATGTGGAGAGAAAAGGAATTTCAGAGAGAGAGAGAGAGAGAGAAAGAAAGGGTTAAATTATGTCTTGACGTAAGAGAAGAAGTAAAAAAAGGGTTTGTAGGCATTAAATAAAGTAACAACCGCAATTTCCGTGGGTCATTACAAATGTAAAGCTTATTTTTTTCTTCATTGGAGAGAGAAAGAGAGAGAGAGAGATGGAGTAATGAAATGGATAATAATTTGATGCAGGAGTTGGTAATAGGGAAAAGAAAGAGATGGTTAAGCGTTAAGGACGTAACCACCCACACGATCTCATAATCCCTAATGGGAGAGTAACGTGCTTAAGAGTTTATTTTATTTTACGGTGTGGTGCACAAGAGAATTAGACAGAATGATGAGGATGACGTGCAGAAGGTAATTGTAGAAAAATTAATCTCAGTTGATTGTGTGGAGTCGTTAATTTGAAGATTACATGTGTGCGGTGGGATGTGTGTGAGTTGTGATGATGGGTGTTATTTGTTGTGTTTGGGAATCGTGGTTAATCCTCCAAAAAAACGGACTCTTCCTCTATCCTTCTCGCTCCTTCCCTATGACAACCTTTTTTCCTTCCAAAAGTGTGTACAGACCCATAAGAGTCTCATATTCAGGGTTGAATAAAGAGACACGGGGAGAGATTCTCCTCCGTTGTTGTAGTTGCCTACACACAAGTACTGACAAAAGAGGGACAGAGAGGGAAAGAGAGGGAAAGAGAGAGAAGAAGAGAGAAAAGTGTGTAGTTATGTATAATGTAAAATGAGAAGAAGAAAAAAAAGTGTTTGTTTAACTTCAAGTCGCACTTCCTACATGTTTGACGACAGTCACCAGCAAATAATTGCCATGCATTCATGAGATTAAATGCTCTCCACACGGAGTTATTGTGCTAGAGACATTTTATGAGGGGACGACAGCAACAGTGGGAGACAGGAGAAGTTTTTGTACATGACAGCGTGTCTGCTCAAACCATTCTATAAGGATGTACACCAAACCCCGAGAAAAAAAATTTCTCTTGTGGACATTTCTTAACGTAAATTACTCTCTACGAAAAATAAGTCACGTTTCTGCGGTTACCATTTCCTTCCTTCATCAAAAATGGCATTGTACAGGGTGGCCCGGCTTGACTCCTTCCGTTTTACCCGCTTACATTCACATTTGAATAGTTGGAACCAAAAATTTATTATCCTCCTCTATTTATGCCCGTGGATTGATAATTCACGGGAACTGATTTGAAGGACTCAAGATGTCAATATTCAAAGTTTTAATTCAGTCCATTTTTTGACCTGTCCAATGATTCATTTTCTCCAGGCAATGTATTGCTTTGTAAACAAATTTATTGCATCGAAAATGTACGTAATAGTCTCTAATTTCTGGGGGTTAAGAGCTTGGATTTATTCCAGCAATTTGAGCTACAGCAATTGATTTTTCACGATCCTGTAATTCCTTTGGAGAGGAAGCCTTAATGGCCTCGTGCCATATTATTTCACCTAAATGGTTGCTTTTGTGAAGGAGACAAAAAAAAAGAGGGTAAGCGACAGAGTTGACAGAGAGAGAAGGGATAGAATCCGAAAAAAAGGAAAAGTGACAAAGAAAAGAAAATCTCGACAGGATAAAGAAAGGCTGTCTCGAGGAGAGAATGTGAGGGAAACACCGTGTATACATGATTTAACTAAATGTGGTGTAGGGGAGTTTTTTTCCCCCTTCCCTTCTTGTAGGGGAGGTGGAAGGTATAATGGAAGGAATGTGAGGTTTCCATGTGTGGTTAAAGATGTGTGTGCAGGAGGAGGTGATATATTTAAGTTTTTATTTTGCACGGTCAATGAGAGTAATCCCTTCCTAAGATGAGACTTATTGCAGTTTTTCCGCTCCGATTAGGAGCCCCGAAAAAGAGGAAACCTTCCCGTCAAGGGGACGGCGGAGGAGGAGAAAGGAGAGAGAGTGTGTTCAGAGAAAACAAGGGGGTGCAACCAAGAGACCAAAAGCTTGTTTTCTATTCAAACAAACGCAACTGTGAACTTATCAACGCCACTAATCTTCCTCCTTTTTCCCCCCGAAAAAAAAGAAAGGAAAAAAAAACCTACATATATGCCATCCGACATTCTCTTACCTTTGAAAACTTAGGCATACATATGTACATACGGTAGAAAAACAACAATACCTATCTCCCAACTTCCCGTTCAGGAGGAGATCATCGCCTATATCAAAGATGCAGGAGGCACGAGTCTTACTCAATATTTTCCCCTTCTTTCCCTTGGTGTGGGAGAAAAAAAAGAAACGGATAGATGTATATTTAAAGGGTGACAAAAATGCCTGGTGAGAGTTCCTGCAATTTTCTTCTCTCTCTTACTCTCTCTATCTCTCTCTATTTCTCTCTATTTCTCTCTCTCTCTCTTTCTCTCTCTCTCTCTCTCATACACAATTTCCACCCGTGCAATGGAGCTCTCCGAGGCTTTGATCGTACTCTGGGGGAAATTATACCTGTGTTTGTGAGTGCGCCCAAAGGCGTGGTCTTTCCTCTCTTTCAACCCACCCAACTCATGTAATGTACTGGGGCGGACTAGTCTTTTATAGGTATTTTCTCTTGTCAAATAAAACAAGCGAAAGAGCTTTCTTTAAGGGTTATCAAACGTTTTTCAACGTGTATGAGGCACTCACACACGCACACACATGGAACTCCGAATAGAGAGAGTGAGAGAGAGAGACAGAAAAAGTGAGAGAGAGAAACCGAGAGAGAAAGAGAGACAGAAAAACCAAGATAGAGAGAAAGAGAGACAGAAAAACTAAGAGAGAGAGAAAGAGAGACAGAAAAACTAAGAGAGAGAGAAAGAGAGACAGAAAAA